>CATIWM010154373.1:0-37472 GCA_949671775.1 Mallotus repandus | reverse complement strand
AATGTGGTGGTCTTGATCAATCAGGCAGGAAATCGCCTTGCTTTTAGTTAAGGGGGGGGGGGGGGGGGGGGGGGGGGGGGGGGAACACCCTTTCTGAAATTTCAGGATCTCGACATAAGCTTATCAGGGGGGCAACTGTTGGATTTTTGAAGCCTAAAAGCATCCAGAAGTTTGTGAGTGAAATGGATTCACTGGTTCAGTAACAACTCAGGAAGGTACTACATGCTGATCAAACCTTCATAACTCAATACTTTTTCATTTTTCTTGTGCTTGATATTACAGGAGCTGAAGGGATTGATTATTACAGGAACTTCACGGCAAAGACTCTGTACAGATTGTGAAAACTGACGAAGAAGATTGCATTTAATGTCACAAATAATATATTTTTTGGATTTCCCGATGGTGAAGAAAACGATGCACTCTTGGAGGATTTTTCACTCACACATCACTACTTCAGGGACCCTGGGCATTTCCATTGAATTTTCCAGGAACCGTATATTATAGAGCAATGGAAGCTAAAGCCAGGCTTTGTAAAAGGCTCTCAGAACTTATAGTTATAGATAACAGGAGAATAGAACTGAAAGAAGGAACAATAGATTTTAATGAAAACATTATCTCAAGAGATAAATTTTAAACATATATTCCAGAAATTTACAGATTTCATTTGTACTACTTGAACAAAAAAAGGGACTATTTTTTTATCATCAATTTAATGTTTTCTAAACATGAGATATTTCGCCAAAAGAAAAATAAATTCCTGCAAGAATATCATAAAAATGCTGTTAGCAGAGAACCAGACAAGCCCCTACCACCAGACCAGAGAATGACTTCTACAACAATGAACTGTTGTTATGATATTGACTAATTGAACTGCATCGTTATTTTGTCTCTAAAAGCATTTTCTCTAAACTTCAAAACTTGAAATACATGGTTTAAAAGAGTAGCTTTCTACTTTGACACGGGCTCTATCCATATTATTTGCTCAGACGTATTGCAAGCCACACTGAAGTAACAGCTGAAATAGTTACTGCTGTAACTTAAGAGGAAGCTTGAGTGTCAATGCAGCAAGAACTACAGCGAAGAAGCTACTACTCTAAATAATCCAAAACATTGTCAATGCAACTGCAGCAGGAACTAATCGAACAAACAAAATCAGTTTATTACTATTAAGAGAGGAAGGTAGGAAGAAAAATCATGAGGATGCTACTAACCTCAGCCAATAGGCTGATCCCCCATACACCCAACCTATACTAAATCATCCTAACCATCTTCATGATATTAAAAAAAACAAACCTCCTTTGCAAGAATATTAGCAAAAAGGAGCACCAACAAAATCATATGACATTGGAGTAACAAGACAGTGAACCTCGAAACAAGAAAGGAACGTAACAAAGAACCAAAGTAAAAGGAGCAAGATAATAATTGAAAGCAAATGAATGATCAACAGCACAACCAATCCCATGCTGCAATATCTGCAAAAAGTAATTCATTCCTCTTCAGCGTTAAGTTGTCTTCCAGGCAGCTTCTTATGTTTCCAATTGCAAACTAAAATGCTGCGGCACCTGATGGATGATTCCTCTGACATGAGCAAGTGAATTTAGAGTTAACAGAACTGAGTGCTGCTGCAATAATTTGGATAAGGCAGACATAATTACCTCTATATACCATGAAGTAGCTTCTTGTGCAAAACTTATTAAAAAAAAAAGGAAAATTAGATGATGAGGATCACAAGTCAAATATATACAACTTTTTTTTTTCCTAACTTGAGAACTGGTTGAGATTGATACAAAAAATTAATTGAAAAATGATTTGTAGCCAAACAGAGGAAAATTAATAAACAGAAACAAACAAATATGTTAATAACAAGAAAAACTCAAAAAAAAAAAAAAAAGAATTCAATACGTAGAATTTGATAATTGGTAAGAACAAAATGTTTTCAAGTGATACGTTTGGATTTCTGACTTCCACGAAGAAGCAAATTACTAAACAAACAAGCAGATATATATGTTAATAACAAGAAACAACTCAAAACAATGAATTTCCCTAACTCACAATAGAATACGTGCAAAGACAAGTCAATTTCCCTAACTCTTCCGGAATAGATGCCAGCCTTCCACAATATAATATATCCAAATTCTCCAGAGAAGTGAATGACTTGTTAAAGTTGAACATCCACGCATCAACAAACTCTTAAGAGAAGGGAAGGAGGAGTGCTCTTCATTGATCAAATAAATAACCCAATTTATCACATCCGTCAATTTCAAGTTTGACAAGTGATGAACTGGTGGGTATTCCCAAGTTGGTTAAAGCATTACATTCCATTATTATCACTTCTTCAAGACAAGGAAATAATTCTTCAACTATCTCACTCTCACCTACTTCTGGAGCCCTCAATTCAATTAAATTCTGCATTTTCTGTAACTCCAGAATTTTTAATTTGGGAAATAGCTTCCATCCATTGCCACCACTGCCACTGCCATTGATCCCGTAAAACTCATTGCCTGTACATTTCACATCTGCCATCCCATCTATTTCAAGATATCTAAGATTCGGAATAATTCCTAGACTTGGAATTTGTTCACAAAAATTGCAGTAATTCAATTTCAGCTCCACCAGACTATCAAGTAGTGTGAAACTATTAGAGCCACTACTATCTGGAACTTTAATCTTCATTACCCATGCTGGAAAGTTTCTACCCATATACTCCTTGATCTTTATCTTCTTTATTTTTGAATGAGGGTGGAGTCCTTCCAGCACCTCTTCATCATTGTTGCAGCTTCCTCTAATACTCCAAACAAATACCAGGTCTGTTATTCTCTTTTTCTCATGCAGTTTTGCTTTCTCGGCCTCTTCCTTACCTCTAACCATCTCAGGTTGTTCTATCCTCAACTTCCCTCTTAACTCATTCAAGCACCTTAATTCCTCAATGCTAACTCCTTTATCCCAATCCACAATGAACATTGGTAACCTTTCAAGACTAGTTAGCCTCCCCAACCCACTGAGCATTTGCCATTGATAACTAAATTCAATATGCTTCAAGCTCACTAGGTTCTTCATTTTCTCTCCAGGAAACTCATTAAGTGACCTGCACTTCAGGAATCGCTATGTTTGTAGATGGCAAAGCTTGGTGATGGACTCAGGCCAGGCTCTGAGATTAGTGTTTGACACATCAAGATATCTCAAGTGTTTCCACTCACCAATTGAAGATGGCAATTCATCAATTGCAGAACCTTTCAACTTTACACTCCTCAAGTACTTCAACTTCCATGATTTGTCAAACACAACATCCTTCATTAGTAAGAATACAGTATGCAACTTCCTACCACCATCATTTGGAGCTGCCACTACATTTTTTACATCTTCACTATCTATAGTACCAGGACGAATGCATGACAAGTCCACTTTACGTTGTGAATCACTTTCTGAACATTTTGAATAGCTCTCTAAAGTTAACATTTCAGACTCGGAAAGAGACATTGCAAGATCATGCATCTTGCATTTTACAATATTACCTAATTTATCCCTCACTACATCTTGAAAAAACGAATTACAAAATAAAGCATTAAAATACTTGTTCCCCACAATCACATTGGATGGCTCAAGAAAACCTTAAGCCATCCAAAGTTGAATGAGGGCTTCTTTTTCAATTAAAAAATCTTTAGGAAAAATTGAACAATAACCAAAACATGGTTTTAAATATGAAGGCAAGTGATCAAAACTTAATTTTAAAAGAGCCTCCACATTATATGCTGCATCTAAAATGCTATTTTCTTTAATTGATAACTGTAGACGCAAAATTCAAGTATGAAAAATCAAACAAGAAAATTGAGAATCAAATTAAGAACTTTGTTGATCTTGAAAAGTAGAGTACAATCTCTATAAAAAATTCTTATTACAAAGAATTAAAATCCTCTGATTCGGATCTCGCAATGCTTTGAAATAACTTTAATCAATGGCTTGTTGTAGCTTGATGTTGAATCAAATATGAATTTGGAGAAGAACACTTTTGATGATTATATGGAGCTTGAAGAACACCTTTGATGATCTTGGAGAGCTTTGAGTCTTGAATTTGGTAGAGCTTCAAAGCTTAATTTCATGAGTCTTGAGACTTGAATATGGTAGAGCTTCATGGCTTGAATTCTTGAGTTTTGATATCTTGAGAGCTAGGGAGTCACCTCTATTTATAGACATTTGTAGAGGTAGTGTAAGTATTATGAAATTTCATAACTCTAGTGGTGGGATTGATTTTAACTACTCGTGATGCAATTTGATTGGCTCATCTACATCATTATTTAAATGATTCTATAATTATCATTTATTTATTATTATCTTAATCGTATTTTTGAAATAATTTGATTGGCCATTAAAATAATTTAATTAAGATAATAAACCAAAATATTTGATTGGTCTAAAATCTTTATAATTTTATCATACTAAAAATATTTAATTAGTCTAATTAAATTATTTAATAGACCAAAAATATTTTATGGGTCTAAAAATAATTTCTGAAAATTTTTATGTCTACAAATGCCCCCCTCAAGACTTGTTCACATAATTTATTGAAGTGGACACATCTCAAAAAATTTAAAAACATTGTAATGTTTTAATTTTATGCCTTAGAAAATATTTAACACTTGAAAATAAATTCATTAGCATTTGAAAACTTGAAAAATTTTAATCCAAATAATATTAGAATTTAAAAAATTTTATCCTATTATAATTTGAACTTGAATTTCTTTTTAATCCAAATTCAATAAGGATAAAGAAATTGTAATCCCAAAATATTTTGGACTTGAAGAAAATTTTAATCATAATAGGATTTATTTTTTTAATCCCAATATGGTTTGAATTTAAATAGTTAACTCAAGTTTAATTAGGACTGAAAATTTTTTAATCCTAATATAATTTGAACTTGAGCAAACTTTAGTTATAATAGGACTTTGAAAACTTTAATCCTATTATAACCTGAATTTAGAGAATTAAAGCTCTATATAAGACACCTGAAATTCAGAGCATAATAATTTCTCATCATTGGTTACTTGACAAAAGAACTACTTCAAGACTATCCTCTTTAATTTCTTTGACAAGTTCGGTGTGCTTCCAATTCTTTAATGTAGAAATATGGCCATCCAATTTGTTCAATGTGATTGTTCCCATGCAATTTACCAATCCATGATTACATGTAAAAACCAAGAATTCCAAGCACAAAACATATGCTTCCTCTTTTTGTTGGAGTAGTTTTTTTTTTTCACATGTTGCCTACCTTTTTGTCAGAGCCAATTTCCTTCTTTTTCCTTTTATTTCCTTGAATTTTCGAATCCTTCTTCTTCTTCCTCTTTTTTAATGCATGCTATATCCATACACACTTTGCTTTAGCACAACTTTGTCTTGCATGATTGATTCTTGGGCACTTATATATATTTGTGCTCCCTTTTTATGTTCGAGCCATTTCGCTTCTTTTTTTATTGAATTCTTGTCTCTTTTTTTTTTCAATTTCATTGACTGATTTGATTTTTTTTTTTTGCATATTTCCCCTTGGATTTAGTGATCAAATCTAGTCAACACTTTTCCATCTTTGAGCCATCAACTTGAAGATTTTGCCTTCAACTTGAATAGTCGTTAAAAATCTCATATTTTTAACTATAGACTATTCAACTTTGCCATCAAGTAAAAGCTCTTTGCCTCATCAACTTGAAGATTTTGCCTTCAACTTGAATAGTTGTTAAATTTTTTTATATTTTTAACTATAGATTATTCAACTTTGCCATCAAGTCAAAGCTCTTTGCCTCATCAACTTGAAGATTTTGCCTTCAAATTGAATAGTCGTTAAAAATCTCATATTTTTAACTATAGACTATTCAACTTTGCCATCAACTCGAAGCACTTTGCACCATCAACTTGAAGATTTTGCCTTCAGCTTCAATAGTTGTTAAAAATCTTTATATTTTTAACTATAGACTATTCAACTTTGCCATTAACTCGAAGCTCTTTACATCACCATCTTGAAGATATTGCCTTCAACTTGAATAGTCGTTAAAAATCTTTATATTTTTAACTATAGACTATTTAACTCTACCGCCAATGGTTCATTTTGAAGATTGCAAAAACATTGATGATCATCAAAGCATCAATATTATTGAAGATTTGAAAGATGGTGCCCACTCTACCAGTGTTTTACATATTCAAACAGTTGCTATCGGTTCTTTTTCTTAACCATGGCCTTATTCTGATGATATTCCATTCCTTTTGAATTGGTCCTTGAAGGTTTCTTGCAACTTCATCGATCCATCTACTAGGGAACTCATCAATTCTTAATGTCTACTGCTGCAGTCTCCCTTCCATTCATCACAAAGGTGTATTAAGACTTTACCTTTATTAGGGCAACACATTCAGAATAAAGAATTCACATGGCCTTCAACCTTTGCAATTAATGGTGAATTCACTTTTTCAAAGTGTTATTGGGAGTGGCTAAAAAATGTTCTTGAGACCAACAAATCAACACTCATGAAAGCTCAAATTTATGATGTTGTCTTGACTTCTCTCTTCATTTATGACAAATCAAATAATGTCATGTGCTATTTTTATCAACATTGGAGTCTTTCCACAAATACTCTTTATCTTCCTAATGGAGAAGAATCAATTTCTTTATGGGACTTAAATTTGCTTGGAGGTCTTCCAACTGTTGGTTTGTTCTATGATGAAGTAATTCCTTCTATTAGAGAGCTTTTGGGTCGTGACAAGAATAGTGTTTTTCTTCCTCGCAGCTGTAGATGCTTATTCCATTTCTATCATAAACTTTTGCACAAAGTTGAAAACCATTCTATGTTGACTGTTGATGATTGGATCAACTTTTAGTTTTAAGGCCTAGCAAGGTATTCAGAACCTCCAGAAAAAGATCATAATCATTCAAAGAGAACTTTTACACCAAAGAAGACATTTTGCCCCTCTAGAGTCATTGATAAATCATTGACACATGACAAGAATTGACAAAGATCTTTTGATTTGCTTGGAGTGAAGGATCGCGATTTACAAGAAGAGATTTACTTAGCAGCATTCCTTTCATGTTCGCTTTGCAAATTTTTTCTTCCTCATAAATCTTCCAATCTTATTCGTCCAAGCACTCTTAAAGTTGTTAGCATGATGGCTACAGGAGATGTTTTTTGGTTAATAGTTCCTGTCTTGGCAAGCATTTACCATGGACTACATCAAATATCCATTTTAACTAACCTGAAGGATGACAAGATTTGCTTTCGAGTGTGTTATGTGTATTGTTGGTTGGCTGATAAGTATGACACACATTTTTCTCTAAAAGATAGACGAAAAGAGAAAAATATGTCTTCATATGGTGGATTGAGGATGGCTTGATTTTACAATAATCCTAAAGTGTGCAAGCTCTTTGAAGAATGAGAATTTTACAGAAAGCATCAAATTTTTCCACAATAAGAAAAATTAGTAGTTGATGATAATTCTTTTTGTGAAAATTCTTCCATTTGGGCAGACTATTTGATTAATCTTGGATCATGATACTTATCTTCTCATTTTGAAGACGTCTTCTATATCCAATCATATAGTCCTCATAGATTCAGTAGCCAATTTGGATTTTATTAAGACGTTCCCAGATCCTTTGAGGAAGCAATTGACGTTAAGACGTTCAATTTTGGAATTCTCTTACAAAAGTTGGGAGTCAATCTAAAGTCATAGTGCCACACAGAATTCCTAAGGATTTCTTTCATGCCACTAAAAGCTACATTGACTGGTGATTTAAAGAATGGTCTCAAGCTTTTCATTCTACCAAAAGCAGTCCTTTTGATCCACCACCTAATTTATTTAATCAAGCAGAATTCCAAAGCATGTTCGTCATATTCGACCAACAAAACCAACAATTGAAGTTGAGAAAGAACCATCTCCCAATATGTTAAAGAAGAAAATAAAGCTCTTAAACCAAGAAGGAAGTGGTGAATTAAATCCCAAGAATGCATCTATTTCTTCAGTAGAAAAGTTACTTAGAGAATAAAATATTCATCACATCCTTGATGAAGAAGCAAGCGATCTTGAAAGTAGTTTTGATCATGGTTTGAAAAGAGCTAAAATTCAAAAAAGGGAACATGTCCATTTAGCTGACTTAATCCACCTTGATGATCTTCCCAACTCGTCCTACTTTCAAGGTATTCCTTTTTATGTGAGTTTTTCTCTTCAATATTTTTCTTTTTTATTTTTTATTTTTATCTCTATTTTAATATTTTAATTTTTTTTAGGTTGATGGCGATGAAAACAACATTCTTGAACAAAGTACATTTTCTACAAAATGTACTCCTGCATTTGACAAGATTGCTAATAGAATGGAGGCTACAAATTAGTTACCAACAGAAACTAACAATGCTCCAGAGGAAAATTTGCCAACATCAAGAGTAGAGAAATTATCAGAAGCTAATGGTGCTGCTCCTTCCACACTTTCTCGATTTCATGGGGAAGATTTTCTTTTTAAACGTCATTGTGAGCTTGCTGCTTATGCATGGAGAGATTTGTGAAGCAAAATTGTTATTGCAACTTTCTCAGATGTTTCATCTTTTGCTAATAAAATATTCAAAGTCTTTGATAAGAGACAATCTATTGAGAAAGTTAATATCTCTTATCCAAAGCGACGATTTGAATAATACTTTGACGACGTGTCCAACATCTTGCAACACTTGGAAAAATCAAAGAGAAGTGTAATGAAATGAAAGTTCTGGAGAATGCAGCTTTAAGCAAACATTAGTCCATTGAACATGAATTAATCCAAATCAATGAAGAGATCTAAAAATTGATTTCCAGAAAGAAGGAACTCGAAGTATCCCTCCAGAATGCTAAAAGAGAACTGCTTGATAGATAAGGAGACATTTCTAAAATGAGTGATGATATTTCTAAAATGAGTTATAAAATATCTAAAATGGCAGATGCCCCCGTTCATGAACCAGCAGAGGAACGCTCTTTACTAGAACTTCAAGATTTGCTTGAAAGAGAACGTGATGATTTGAAAGACTGTGAGTGGAGGCCTTAGATTTTTTTTATACCTTTTTTATTAATTTTTTCTACATTTTGATGAAATTGTCCCTTCAAACTTATTTTGTTTCATACTTATTCACATTAATTATATGATAGCAATTCTTCACATAATTTATTTATGAAAAGTATTTTTTTTGTATGACTGAACTTAGCAAAATACTAATTTGCCTACATATGGTCCATCCCAATTTGAAAGAAATTTATTTCCCATACGGCGAGACACAATGATTGGCCTTCTTATTGCAAGAACGAGATCTCTAACTTGAAAAGATCATGGCCTCACTTTCTTGTTGAATGCTTTTGATAGTCTAGCCTGATAACATTCGAAACGTTGTTGAGCTTCAAGTCATTTTTCATCCAATGCCTCTAATTCTTGAAGGCACAAGCTGACATTCTCTTCATTTGAAAGTCCTTCTTGAATTGCAATTTTTAAAGAGGGAACTTGTTATTCTAATGGAAGAACAACTTCCACACAATAAACAAGCGAATATGGAGTTTCCTGTATTGATGTTCGATATGTAGTTCGATAAGCCCATAATGCTGCTCCCATTTTTTCATGCGAATCCCTTTTTGAATGACTTACAATCTTTTTAAGAAGATTGCACAAGGTTTTATTGAATGCTTCAGCTAACCCATTTGCAGGTGCATTATACATTGAAGAATAATGTTGCTTGAAGCCAAACTGTTCATATAACCTGTTCATTGCCTTGTTATAGAACTCTTTGCCATTATCAGTTATGATGTAACGAGGAACACCATAATAATAAATAATGTTTACTCGAATGAAGTTCACAACAGTTTCTGTCTTGACTTCTTTGCATGCTATAGCTTTAGCCTATTTAGAGAAGTAATCTATCGCAACTAGAATATAAAAATAACCACATGAGCTCTTTGGCAAAGCCCTACAACATCAAGTCCCCAAGTATCAAAAGGCCAAGATGCAACTGTAGGATGAAGTGGTTCTGGTCGCTGGCATATCACATTTGCATGAAACTGACACTCTTGAGATCTTCTGGCATAGTCCATATAGTCTTTAACCATTGTAGGCCAATAGTATCCCATCCTCTTGATTTGAAAGTGAAGTTTTGGACCAGATTGATGAGCTCCACATATCCTAAAATGTGCCTCCTATAATGCCTTAGCAGCTTCTTCTTCTCCTAAACAACGCAGGAGAATACCATCAAAGGAACGTCTATAAAAGGTTCCCTTATAGTATATAAATCCAAGAGCCCAACATTTAACCTTAGTTTTATGGCACACATCATTTGGCAACTTTCCATATTCTAGATAATCAATGAGTGGTTGACACCAATTATCCTGGTCAATTTCATAGACAAAAACAACATTTACTTCATCTTCATCTTCAATTTCAATTGAGGATGAAATAACCATTCTTTGGCAAATTGGAACTTGGATCCCCTCATCTGATATAGCTAGTGTTGATGCTAAATTAGCTAAAGCATATGCTTGTTGGTTATCTTTCCGTGAGACATGCTCAATTGAGAAGGTATTAAATTGAGTTAGTAACTTTAAGGAATACTAGAAATAAGGCATTAACTCAATTTTCTTTACTTCATAGAGCATGAGAAGTTGATTGATGATCAATTTTGATTCTCCAAAAATTTTCAGATTTAAAATTTGCATATTGATTGCCATCTCCAATCCCAAAATCAAGGCTTGATACTCTGCCATATTATTTGAGCAAAGTTCTTTTAAATTGAATGCAAAGGGTAAGAGATCTCCTTCTAGGCTAATAAAAATTACCCCAGCACCTGCATTGCTACGTCTAGGTGCTCTATTAAACAACATTCTCCAAGGACTTAGAAGCTCTATAAAGAAAACATCTTCATCCGAAAAGTCTTCAGAATACTCCCAGTCATCAAGAATCGGATGATCAACAAGAAAATCTGTAAGAGGTTGGCCTTTAACTGCCTTCTGAGGAATGTAAACAATTTCAAATTCTTGTGGCAAAAGTGCCCATTTAGCTAACCTTCCTGACAAAACTGGTTTGACATGATATATTTAATAGGATCTGCTCGAGAAATTAGATGAACGGAATGAGCTTGCAAATAATGCCTTAGCTGCTTTATGGCAAACATTAAAGCTAAACACATTTTTTCAATTGGTGTATATTTCAACTCAGTACCATTCAACATTCTACTAAGATAGTAGAGTGCATTCTCTTTTCCATCATCATTTTTTTGTGCTAGCAAAACTCCTAATGAGCACTCTTGTGCAGATATATAAAGGATAAGAGGACATCCTAAAATTGGAGCTTTTAGAACAGGTGGACTCAAAAGATATGTTTTAATGCTTTTGAAAGCATTACTAAATTCCTCATCCCACTCGAAAGGAACATCCTTTTTCATCAATCGACTGAAGGGCTGACATCTTCTTACTAAGTTCGAAATAAATCTTCTAATATATGCCAGCTTTCCTTGCAAACTTTTAAGTTCATGGATGTTTCTTGGTTCTGGCATCCTAAAAATGGCATCAATCTTTGTTTGGTAAATGCTAATGCCTCGGTGACATACTATAAACCCTAAGAATTTACCTGAAGACACTCTAAAAGTACATTTGAGTGGATTCATTTTAAGTTGATACTTTTAAAGATGCTCAAATACTTCCCGAAGGTCTTACAGATGATTATTGATCTTTTTAGACTTTGCAACCAAGTCATCCACATAACATTCAACATTTTTGTAGAGCATATCATCAAAAATCTTTTTCATTACTCGTTGATATGTTGCCCAAGCATTTTTAAGACCGAAAGGCATGACTTTATAGTAATAAATCCCTTTTGGTGTTTGAAAAGTAGTTGCCTTTGCATCTTCTGCATCCATTGGAATTTGATTGTATCCAGATGACCCATCAAGAAAGGATAATCTTTCATAGCCAATAGTAGCATCAATCATGATCTCAGTGATTGGTAATGGAAAATCATCTTTAGGACAAACATTGTTAAGATCATGAAAGTAAACACATACTCGAATTCACCCATTTTTCTTTCTTACTGGAATAATGTTTGAAATCCATTTTGGATACTTGATTTCTTCAATGAAACCAGCATCAATCAGATTGTTAACTTCAGCTTCAATTTGAGGAATCAACTCAGGTCGAAAGCATTTTTGAGGTTGCTTGACTGGATTTGCCCCCTTTTTAATTGCCAAACGATGAACTGCCAACTTTGTATCTAAGCCAGGCATCTCTTTGTATGATCATGCAAAGACATCCTTATATTCGATCATGAGTTGCTTGTAAGTATCCTCTTCTTCTTAAGACAAATTCATACTTAGAAAGATTGGTTGAGGATGTTCAGCGGTCCCCAAGTTAATCTCCTTTAGTTCATCCACTACAGCCTCGTTTCCTTCTTCAAAGTTTGTTGGAGCTTCTTCTGCATCTTCCTTAATGGTTGGGTCTTCTTTATCATCATCACTTATAGTGATATGATATGATGGCATTACATTAACTTTTTCATTTTCCTATTGATGAGGGAATGGGTTAGTGATCACCACTGTTTGTTGCTTTACTTTGAGTACTTCACCAGTTGTAATAACCCATTTGCTTTGATGGATCATACGTGATGTTACTTTACTTTCAATCTCCTTATGTATCACCAGCAAAGGAAATTTCTTTTTGGCCCTCTTGAATTTTTTACTCTTCAAGACTCCAAGTCTATCTTTGGCAGAAACTTGCTTAAGTTTTGAACTGTCACCTGTTTGTGTTCCAATGCGATCAAACACTGAAACATGACTTGTAGGAGTTCCTAACCAATCAAAAACTGAAGACTTGGCTTTAACAAACTTATTTCCTTCATCCTCAACTGTGATGTAGTTAGAAGCACTTTTATGAATCTTTAAGCATAAGGGAGCTGGAGGATGGTATCCAAGACCCTTTTTAGAGGCTTGAGGATTTGCTTCCTTTTTCATCCAAATCTTTCGAATTTCATTGGAAAGGCTTTTGTCTTACTGGGATTTCTCTTACCCTTTTAATAAAGTGCTTGTTGACCAAATCCTGCTTTAGCTAATAACTTGTGAGCATTAGGATCAAAGCCATTTATACGCTTGGTGGGCAAGTCTTCATGCTCTCCAGTTGATCCTTAAGAAGACTTTATGAACCCTTTTAATGGTTTTTAAGTTTCTTTTCTTTGCCATGAGCTTTGTGATGGGAAGGATCAAATCCTTTAGTTCCTTGACAACATTTTCATCTTAGCTCTTGAAGGAACCTTTTCTTTCTACCTTCTGTTTTATTAGAATGGATCAAAGTTTAGAAGCTACTTGCATAGGATTAATGTGTTGTTTTTGAACTTCTTTCTTCTCCTCTCCACTTTCTATCAAAGATGAATGAATTTCCTTAGATGGCTCCGTTCCCTTCTTACTAAGTTCTTCTTTGAGTTGATTTTCTGAATCAACTTTGACTTGTATCTCGCCATCTATTGTTTCCTCAAAGTAAAACTTAGTGTCTGCGTAATGTGCTTCTTCTTCATTAAACGGATTAGTATCTGCCATAACTCTTCTTACTTCACCATTCTTATAATATTTGAAGCATTGATGGAGTGTAGATAGGACCACCATAGTTTCACGAATCTAAGGACGGCCTAACAATATATTGTAAGCTGTCCTTGCATCAATAACATGAAGTAGAGCACTTGATTTCATGCCATCAATGTATAGATCAATGTGAACTTTACTAAGGGCTTTTTGACTGCCTTGATTAAATCCTTGAATCATCAATCGACTTTGCATCAAGTTATCCATGGGTATGCCAAGTTGCTTCATTGTCCTTAGAAGAATTATGTTGACAGTTGATCCATTATCCACCAAAATTCTTTTAGTCTTTTGTTCATGAATAAACCCTGTGACAAACAAGGGTTGATTGTGAAATCTTGAGCCAAGCAACAAATTATCCTTAGTGAAAATAATTTCTTTCTTCACATACACTATAGGCATTATAATGAGGGCATGATTTATTTTCTTGAATTTCTATCTCACTTCCTTCTCCAATATGGCAACATGTAAGTGCATTCAAAGATTTCCCAAAACCCTCTGGCATGTAGTCAACTAAAGTGATTGGCACTCTAGGTTTTTGGAAAATATTTTCAGCCTCAAAAGTAGGTAAAACTTTTCCAAATTTTGTGAAGTTAAACTTCTTTTTCTTTGCCATGTTTGGTGCTTTTGAAATTCCTTTTACCATTTTAACTCTTTTTGGAACTGGCTTTAGATAAGAAGCATTCTTCTTTTGACTCCTTCGATGAGTAACAAGGATCCACCCTTCATCATTAGTTTCATCACTTGAAATGATGCCCCCAGGAATGGATTGCATATTTGATTATGGATTACTCTGATGCTCCTTTATCCTTTGAACATAAGAAGGAACTTCAATAGTTATTGGATCAAATGTTCCAAAACTAATTTTGAAATTTGTAGATGTCACGTGATGACTTGAATATATAATACTAGTCATGTTAGCACTTGCTTTTTCTTCATCAAAGGCAATTTCTCCTTTTCTTTTTAACTCTATTATTTTATCCTTAAAGACAAAACATTTTTCCATCGGATGGCTAATTAAACGATGATACTTGCAATAATTTGGATTATTAGTTTTACTAACTTCACCAAGACGCTTCATCTTTGAGAGTTTAATGAGGTTTGCTTCAAGTAATTTATTGAACATTCTTAAAACATCAGAGTCAGAGAAAGGATATTTCCTCTCTTGTCTTTCCTTTAAAGAAATCTTCTTCTTTTCTTAAGTTTGAGTAGCAACGTTAGGATTTACCTCCTTCTTTCCAGCCTTAAAATTCACTTTGACTGGTGTTGAGCTAATTGTCAAAGATTGCTTATTTTCATGCTTTGCATTTAACTTAGTATTTTTGCGTGCTTCTTGCTTATCTTTATTTTTATTTGGCTCTTGCACAGGAATGCTTTGATTTTCAGCATCCAAGATACTAAGTTCCATGTCATGAGCATGGGTAGCTAACTCTTCAAAAGTACTTGGCTTTACTCCTTAAAGAATATAGGATAAACCCCACTTCATCATTTTGATGCACATTTTAATGACAGATGTTTCAGAAAGTCTATCTTTGTAATTCAAGCTAAGGCTTCTCCACCTTTGAATGTAATTAATGACAGACTCATCTTTCCATTGGCGAGCAACAGTAAGCTCAATCATGTTGATTATATCGCGAGTGCTATAGAAATTATTAAGAAATTCTTGTTCTAATTATTCGCAACTATCTATGGAACCAGCTTTCAGGTCTGTGTACTAATCAAAGGCGCTGCCCTTCAATGATCGGACAAATTGCTTAACCAGCAAATCACCATTCGTGCCAGCATTATTGCAAGTTTTAACAAAATGAGCAACATGTTGCCTTATATTTCCCTTGCCATCAAATTGTTGAAACTTTGGTGGTTGGTAATTTGGGGGCATTTTTAGCATATCAATTCTTTGTGTGTATGGCTTTGCATACGTATAAGAGAATTGAGCCAAAATTTCCACCTGGCCTTTAACAACTTCTTTGATGAGTTCCTTGAGCTTAGTAACAGAAATTGAATTGTTGATTGCAAATTGAGTGTCATCCTCAGCTTTGGCTATGGAAGTACTTCCATCCTCCATTTATACTTTTTGCAAGTCAACTATAGCATCCATGGGTGCTTTTCCAGTTATTTTCTCTAACTTAGCAGTTAAAGATGTAATTTGGGCATCTTTTTCTTTAGAGTTGTTCATGAGCTCTTCCACCATCTTGGTCAAGTTTGTAATTTGCTCTTCCATTGATGTCGTGTTAGTCATCATGACAGACATGGAAGTTGAACCATGGTGAAGTGAAGTTGGCATAGAACTTGCACTTGAATTTTCCCCTTCATTATCAGATTTGAATGATGAGAAAAAGTATTTAATCTCGAAAGAATAGATTTTTCCTCCTTGTACTCTTGGAGAGACAATGGATAAATAAGGAAGAGATATTATTTGTCATACAACTCCTTAGTTGATTTGGTTTTCATTACAGCATCAGGACAACTATCACCAGGAGAACCAACATATGATGAAATTGGAGAGTGAGGTTGGCCAGCTCGATGACGAAGGTTGTACTTCTTGGAAATCATCGTTTTGCTTTTCTTGGGTATCATTTTCTTCAAATAGTTGATTCGCGAAAAAGGAGATGAGAGGTAGAGTAGTCCCACTGGGCGTGCCAAAAATTTGTAGATGCAAAATTCAAGTATGAAAAATCAAACAATAAAATTGAGAATCAAATTAAGAACTTTGTTGATCTTGAAAAGTGGAGTACAATCTTTATAAAAAATTCTTATTACAAAGAATTAAAATCCTCTGATTCGGATCTCACAGTGCTTTGAAATAACTTGAATTAAGGGCTTGTTGTAGCTAGATCTTGAATCAAATATGAATTTGGAAAAGAACACCTTTGATGATCTTATGGAACTTGAAGAACACCTTTGATGATCTTATGGAACTTGAAGAACACCTTTGATGATCTTGGAGAGCTTTAAGTCTTGAATTTGGTAGAGCTTCAAAGCTTGATTTCTTGAGTCTTGAAACTTGAATATGACAGAGCTTCAAGACTTGAATTCTTGAGTCTTGATATCGTGAGAGCTTGGGAGTCACCTCTATTTATAGGCATTTATAGAGGTACTGCAAGTGTTATGAAATTTCATCACTCTAGTGGTGGAATTGATTTTAACCACCTGTGATGCAATTTGATTAGTTTATCTGCATCATTATTTAAATAAATGATTTTATAATTATTATTTATTTATTATTATCTTAATGACATTTTAAAATAATTTAATTAGCCATTCAAATAATTTAATTAAGATAATAAACTAAAATATTTGATTGATCTAAAATTTTTATAATTTATCAGATTAAAAATATTTAATTAATCTAATTAAATTATTTAACAGACCAAAAATATTTTATTGATCTAGAAATAATTTTTGAAAATTTACACATTTACCAGCACAAACTTAAATCAATCCATTAAAAATAAAACAATAAAAAAATTATAGCTCCGTTGAAGATAAAAGAACTACTTTAGATTCAGATTTTGTGGAAAATGTGCATAGAAGCATTATGGAGGATAGAACGGCAATAAGCTTGATGGGAATAAATCAATCATCCTCATCATTTTGGCTTTGGCAAAAGCATTTAAACGAAATAACAGGCAATTGATCGCCAAACTTTATTTTATTTTAAATACATTATATTTAAGAATTGGATTTATAATAAATATTACAAAATTAGTATTAAATTTAATTGAAAATTTTGTTGTATAAAAATATAAAATAAATAAATATTAATAATTTCAATTAAACTATGTTTTGCAGGTTTGAATTAGAAACATAAAGTAAAGATTTATTAGAAGGAAAGTTTCATTTTTTTTTTATTTGATGTTTTTGATATCTAATAACTATAAAAATATTTATTATTTCATAATAAGATGAACTTGCAAATATGAAGTAAAGCAGTTTTAATGTCTTTTTTTATGAAGAGAATAAACTATTGTTTGGTGGCAACCATTTACTGTAAATATATGTTAAAATCTTTGATTTATTAATTATTTTACATGTAATGGCCTGCCCATTAATTTAATCATTAGAGACAAATTAGCATTCTGATATTGAATTAAGTTATTCAGCAAGAAAAAAAAATACCGTGTGTGCATACTCCACCATGCATTGACTAGAGAATTGCATGCTTTCTCCAATCTGACCTTGACTCTCTAAACACTTCTAAGTTAACTTCCACAGTGCCCATTGAACCACCAAAGTTGTCCTTTCATCACACCCAAATAATTTTAAATTATCCTTCCTGAAAATCCATGATTCTAAGCTCTTGTAAGAAAAAAAGAAAGATTAATCTTATTATTATATAATTAATAAATTGTCTCATTAAACGTTAAACGTTTAATAAATTAAAAAATTGATTTGGTGACTCAATGACCTACCCCATAATACATATTCATACGTAACACATAAATATAATTGTATTATATGAATTTGCCACTAATTTAAGCATATATAAATTAGTTAAATTATATATCATTTTTAATAATAAAGAACAATACGTCAAAATTAAATTTGGTTTATTAATCAATAACTGTGGCATCACACCTTTATTTCAAATGTTATGTAAATTTGGTTTATTAGTTAAGTCAGATACCAATGGGCTACAAAGATTTTTTTTTTCTTTTTTATATTTGATGTCCTGTGTTCAGTAGTTATAAAAATTTTAATTATTACAAAATTTAAATCAAATAAACTTTTAAGAGAGTTTTTTCACAAATCTGAAATCGTACAAATTTTTTATCAATTGGACTAAGATATATTTATAAATTAAAAATATAATATATCTAAAATAAGTAAATTTTTTAAACAATTATTCGTAAAAGAAATCAAATGTGGATAAGCTTATCGAAACATCCTCTTAACTTTATATGAGTACACAGTAAGGTAGACTCAGATACAAGAAAAAAGAACACAATAGTTCTGCAATATTATAAATAATAAAAATGAAAAAAAGAACACAATAGTTGATTAGTATATTATTTTAAGAGCTAAAATTTTCCAACCCAATTTCAGGAACAGCCTATCATATTCATATGATGGCAACTCCACAAAACCAAAATGCCAATAAATGAAAAACTCATTGATGGATCGATCTTGCATTGTAGTTTTTAACTTTTATAATGGACTCAATGAACAAGACAACTTATGCCTACATTTCTCTTTTTGTGGAATATTAATTGTAATTAGATCGATCATGTCACACCATGTGTCCATTGAGCATTCCATGTGTCCATTCTATACTTATAATAAGACCAATTTTCATCACATACATTATATGTCTACTTCAAACCAGGAAAATGCAATCTATCTGCCCAAAAAATAAGCTTCATACCAATACCTACCTTGACAAATTCATTTCAAATTATATATATATTAGTGAATAAAAAGCCAAATATATTATTGTCAACAATAGTTGAATTTTTAATTCTAAATATATAATCACCATACCATCAGTTAGTAAAAATTATTTTTGCTTAAATGATATCTCACATATGATGTATAAAGTTATGTTAAATTATAAATTTTTTTTGCCACTTTTATGGACTTATTAAAATTAAACAAAATTAATTAAAATTTAATAAATTTTAGATACTATTAATTTAGACTGCAAAAAACATACTCTATATATATATATATATATATATATCATAATTTCACTAATTAAATATTATATAATAACCTATTGGATGTGAATAAAAATCTTTTTGATTTGAACCACAACCTCAGAGAATGGTGGACACACCTCAACCATGGCAGGCTAAAGAAACATATATCAGCATCATCGAAACAAACAATTCCCACGAGAATAGCATCTACCACGCAATGAATATGTTTCGTTCCTTCCATGGCAAAAGACGATATGTGATGCCAATCTATAACTAATTAAGATATGCATGTTCAGCTTCATCCAAACTTGATGTATGTATATATATATTTCACAAATCAGATCAATCAGATTATTATAAATTTTTTTGAAACAAAAAAGTACAGACAAAATCAATATAGTACTTAAGCTCCAACATAAATCTTGATAAGATCAAACATCCCAAGAGGAAGGACATGCATCACATGTATAGCTGGACAGAGGGACTTGTGCTAGTACCTTAGGCTTTAGTGTTTTTTCACACATAAATAGTTAAATTTTAAATTAGATAGCTTAATGATGTGTCTCAAAAAACTAATAATGAAAGTCCAAGATAAACTCCAGTTGTATTATGGTATTCGATTTGAGAAAAATATGAAATGCGGATCTATATCCTTAATAGTTAACACTATAATATGTGTGGAAGAAAAAAATAATATCTCTTCAAAAGTTAAAAAATTCACTACTATCCATGATTAATGATTAGAATATTCTCATGAATAGTTCAAATAAACAAAAAGTATAAATATTTAAATGCATAGAGTAAATTTTAAATTTCAGCCCTCTTACTCTTTTTCTTTGTAATGAAAAATTAACCATTTCAATTAGATAAAAATAAAAGTCTTATATTTCAATGTAATTTGCAGAGTGATGAATTAAAAAGTATAAATATTACCAACAACTATTGTATAGCTATTATTGTTTAAGCGACGTTTAGAAATTCAAATTATGGTGTGTACAATCACATTTAATTAATTATTAAAAAAACTTGTCATCCTTATAATTTCATTAGGGTCAAATTAAATTAGCTAGGGTTTAATTAATTCTAATTACAAATGATTTAAAGAAAAAAAAGCATAAATATCCCTTCAAAAAAATGTAGTTATTGAATTCAACAAACCATATAGGTGATTATTGAATTTTAAAATAATTTCTCCTTTGCATTTAAAGGGTTAAAATTTTCACAAATTTGCTGGAGAAAATAAACAACTAAATAAAGATACGGATGAATTCATCGCAGGTTTTTATTTAAATTTTTATGAATATTTTTAATTTTATAATTATATATATTTTTTTATTTTGTTCCTCTAGAGAAATAGAATACATATATGTAGAAAGGAGTTTTTGGACCGTTGAATTTAATATTATATGTTTGTATCAATGTATGTTCTAAAAGTTAATTCAATTCAAAGAATTTGTGCCAGCAAATAACGTGTTAAATGCCTCAGCAACATTGCTTTGCTTTGTTCACAACTCCCTCAATAATGAAAGATTTTAAATCCATCAATATATATTTAATCCATCAATCAATGACTTTTTACTCTTTATTTATTCAAGATTTACTATATGTTATATATTTTAGTTATTTATATTATCAATTAAATTTTATATTTGATAGTTTGATTTAGTGGTGAAAATGAAATGATGCTATGCTTTTTAATTAAAAATTTAAATTTTTTAACTATGATTGAAGTTCGAATTTAAAATAAATAAAGAGCAATTTAGAAATCAGTTGATCTTTCGATCAAGTTTTAATTAGAAATACTTTAAGAGTGCATTTGAATGTAAATATTTGATTTAAAATTTTAAATGTAAAAATGTTAAATAACATGTAATTTCAAATGTAAGGATTTTAAATAACATATAATTATATGTCATTTTAAATCCTCATTAAGTGAGTTATTAAATTCATTATAGATTTGTTTGAAATCCTTATAATACAAATTCATATAATTACCAAATAAAAAATTTCATTGAAATCTAAATTAATGTTTAAATCTCTTACATCCAAATATAGCATAAGAGAAGAAGAATACGACATTGTTTGGATTTAAGACGAAATCCTTCTCTATTATTACTAAGTGCTTTTGCTCTCATCTTTAAAAAGAAGACTAACTTAAAAGTATTTTTGTTACTTTTTATGAGTTTTTATTTGCATTAATAAATAAAAATTACACAGTTGAGGGTAGTGCATGAATGATAATTCCTCATGCACCATAGAAATTACATTTTTTAAAAAATAAAATATGAAAAATTTAAATGATACTCTCAAATAAAAAATTTATTACAATTTAGCTATATTTCTTCAAAGACAAAATAAAAAAGAAAGAGCTTTATTTGTTTAACAAATTTTTTTACTAGTTTATTCTTTTAAATATTTTATCTTAAATTATATTTTTTAGAGAGTGTTTAAATCAGCTATTTAAAATGGCTGATAGAGATTTTTCATCCAATAATTGTTTAGTAAGAATTTTTAATCAACAGTTGATGACTGATTAAATTCCAATCAGCTTTAAAACCGCTAGATATATATTTTATATTTTGTCAAAATTAACCTCTTCATTAACTTACAAAATCTAACTATTTTTTTTTCTAATAACTAGATATATATATATTTTTTCAAAACCTAACTCTTTCTTTTCAAAATTAACCTCTTTATAACGTACTCTTCTTCCACTTAATAATCTTTATTTCTTAAGACTGAGTGACCCCATCTTTGGTCATTGGCCATTAGCTATTGCTGTGATCTTATGTGAGTTTTTGTGAAATTTCACATCTTCCCCTTTCTCTGCTTCTATCTATTGACAATAAAAAAAAAAAAAGTTGGAATATGAAATTCCACAAAACCCAAAACTCATTGATAGAGACATCCATTTTTAAAAAGCCTATAAGGTTATCATAGAAAAAAACTTTAGAAAACAGATGCAATGTATGTCAATGTTCCAACTTTCATTAGCGCCTTCTTTGATGGCTTTAGAATGTTAATTTGGAAGAAATTTAAACCAATTCACACCTTGATGTTTTTATTTTTGTGTAGAAAAAAAATTCTTAATCAAATATGATGGCATTTTATATACATTTCTTGAATAATTTATCATTTTTTGGTTAAATTGAATGGATTATTTTTGTAATGAAAGAGTTGTAGTTTTAATCTCATCAACCTTGATCAATTTTGAACAATGGCCACTTGGCAATATCATGTTTTCAAATACAAGAACATAGGAATCTCTATTTATTTTTTAATTTTTTGTGGTTGCTGTATTCCAAGCCAAACATTCAAAAAATGCTTATCATCTAATTGAGGGCACGATAAACCCACTTGACAATATCATTGCCAACATTCAAAAAAATAGGGAAAACTCAATGTAGAAAGTGGAAAACCTTTCGTTTTTTGAAAGCATGATCGATTGCTTTGTATTATGTTTAGACAAATACACCACTTTCACAGTTTTTTTTTTTTTTAATGGGAATGTTATATGAGTTAAATATTAATAGATTGCACAATAAGAATAGTCATTTCTTTTAAATTGACGGCGGTAGAATTCAAATCCTACACTTCAAAATGTCATTCAAAAGGAGTTATCGTTTGACTACTTTCTCACTGACTTCACCATTTTATTTTAATAATTTTTTTTAGAAAAAAAACTATATATATATATATGGTTTTAATTAACTGCAGTTACATTGATATTTATAGATTTTTTAGAGGACTCTAAATAAAATTGTTAATAAATAATGGTTGCAAAATAAAGGTAATACCCTTTATCAATCAATACCCACAGTGAAGTAACGTTATTGCAATTATTTTTATTTGACTAATTTTTTTATATTTTTATTTAAATTATTAAAAAAATAAATAGATATTGTTAAAATTCCTATTTTTTTATTTGACTGATTTTTTTTATATTATTGTGTGTATGCACAATGATTATATAAGCCAATATAATATATATTTTTTTAAAATTGCAATTATATTTATTAGATAATTTTATGCTTATATTCAAATGAACACCTTCAAATTCTATTAATTACAAACATTTGAAATTTTTTGAAAACATTTTTTACATCAACAAACAGAACCTGTTATATTAATTCCGCAACAGATCTTTTATTGTTATATGTAATTATAGTCGCTACCGTTATATGAAGATATTTTTTTATGACGTACTGCTATTTTATGATAAATTTGAGCAGGTAAAAATATTTTTATATATAAATATTTTTTTGACCTAAATAAGAAAGGTAAGAATTAAACATTTAATAAGGCAGAGAGTTGAACCACTTAACTACTCAACCTTTGGCAACATAAGATTCAAACTCATCGCTAAATCTAAACAATTGAAATTGAATTGGTTAGTATACCTAAAATTAATTTAGGTAGCCTAGACAAGTTGGGTTATGAAGCTATTTTTAATAATAACAAATAACAACAATAATAATATAGTATTAATTATTATTATTATTATTATGTAAGAAAATTTTTATATTACTGCTAAAAAAAGGAGGAACAAATACATATATGGTTGAATCAAATAATTTTATTTATTAATTTTTGTATAAATTTAAAAATTATTGTGTAGGTTTAAAATTTTAAATTGATGAATAAAATTTAAGTTTTTTATTCAACTATTAAAATTAAATTTGGGGTCAATTATCAATTTATTATTTTTATTAATGAATAAAATTATTCATTTTTTGAAATGTATATGACCTCATTGTAAAACTTCTAAAATTCAAGAAAATCTTTATAATTGGATTATATATATATATAATTTTGAAATGTTTGATAAGAACTTAATTATTGGATTATTCGATCGTATTATTCCAAATAATAAGTCAATTTAATATCTCAATCTATCCAATTTGTCTAAGAAATTGCGGGAATCATGGACCATAAACATCTCTCAATACCTTTTTGCTTCTTCTTCTCCTTCTCCTTCTTTATGATAATAAAACTCCGTCGTTTTGTTTACCCGCCAAAAACACCCGCCAACAAACAAGTGAGTGGGGCCCACGTTCATCTCTCTTTTCCCGCTTCTTATTAAATTCCTCTCTTTGATGGGCCTCGTACCGACCACCCCAACATCTTCTCATGATTCTCACGTTATATTCATAAATATTTTTCATTTATTATTATTATTATTATTATTTTCTATTTTCAATAATTCCACTTTTTTTTTTTTTTAAAAATCATCTTATTACGTTAATGGCCCATTAATTAGCTGCCATCTCAATAATAATAATAATAATAATAACAACAACTTATGAGTATGTGTTTCATTCAAAATTTTAATTTGAAACATAATAAATGTTATATAATTTTTTTAATAAATATTTCACGATTAAATATTTTTAGGGGTTGGTCAAAAAAATATATTTTTAGGTGGGCAAATCATTATTGTTAATTATTAATGAGGAAATATATATAGATGATGAGTATTTTTTGATAATTATTTTTATATCAAATAGTCATAACAATTCGAATTAATTTAGATAGAATTAAATATATTTCATAAGAAGTATAATGCTTTTTCATCATCTATTTTATACATTACTTTAATTTAAAATAATGAATACTAATTTATCATGAACATATTTTGATACTTATTAGATGTGTTTGATCAAATTCATATATATGTATATATATATTTTTTTTTAGTGTTAAATAAAGAAAATAGTTTTAATGCACAAATAAATCAACATGCAATAGTGTAATATATAAGGGTAACATGGATTAGAGCAAAACAATGCGTAGAGATTTGTTAAAATCATTTTGTAAATGCACAAAAAAAATACTAATTTTTATTTTGTTGTATTTTAGCTAAAAGTTGATATTACATTTCAACCATCCATTTGTCAATTGTTGCTTAGGAGAAATGAGAGGAGTTAAGGTTATGAAAAGAAAAATAATAATATTGGCTAGTATACATTTCATTGATCATATCATCATCATCATCATCATCATTTGAATAAAAAAATAGAAATTAAATTATAAATAAATTTTCATAAATCCTTTTCGCACTATACAAAGCACACTAATCAGAAATAAAATACATTTTTTTTCATAATTTTAAAAAATGTATTATTACTATTATTAATTATTTTTAAATTTTTTTCTTACCAAATTGAAGTAAAGTATTTAAATTCAAATATCCACGTAATGCCATAAGATATAAAAATTGAACCTCAAATTTCAATTTTTAAGTGATATCAAAGCGGTTTAATTAATAAATCAAGCATCACGGGAGTTTTTATATGATTATTTAATTTTTATTATAATTTTTTTTGTGGAGAAAGATAATTATTGAAAATAAAGTGGAGGGAAATAATTACCTTAATTAATGTGATTTTTATAGTTTGGTGGAGGTGGTAGAGGGTTAGTGGCGAATATATAGTCATATTTCTTCGGGTGGGTTTTTAATTAATTAAGATAATTATCATTTGGTTTGGTTGTTTATTTTTGGTGCGATAGGCTTTACTTTTCTCTACAGCTTCAAGATTCCAGAATATTTTTTTTTTAAAAAAAAAACAAGAAACAAGAAACTGGAAACTTCTCACCATTTCCATCTTCTTCCTCCAATCGCTCTCTCTGTTTTCCTGCAAAAGTGGGACCTTTATGTTTTTTTGAAAATATTGTTTTTTTACTGTTTCCCATATGAAAATAATTTTTTTTTAAAAAAAATTCAGAGAGTTTGCGTAACCACTACAAGCAAATTTTTTGGTTGCAGTACCGAACGGACTTCTTGCTTTCTCTTTTTTTTTTTTTTTTGTTGGCCTTTGTCAGTACGGTCACACTTCACCACCAACGTTTCTTTATTTTTTTCCCTTTCTTTCTCTTAATTTATTCATATTTTGTCTCAATTATTTTCTTGCTCTCCAACCATCTAACTCTTGTTAGCCGTTCATTATTTTGATAATTTATTATTGCCCCATCTTCCGTTACTGTCTATTCTTGAATACCCATGTTTTGTTTTCTTTTTTAGACACTGTTTTGGCTTTGTTTCAGATCCTTCATGTTTGAAGTTTTCTCTTTTTCTTGAGGTGATTTAAGGTTTTTCTTTGTTTAAGTTTGCATGTTTTTTTTTTTGTTTCTTTATTTTAAGTATGGTAGTGGGTTTGCAGGATCTGCAGAGGGCCTTGTGGAATCTTGTAAAAAAAAATTGCTTATTGCTTATTGAGGTTCTTTGATCTCTCCACTTCTTTCTTTCTTATCCTTAGAACATTGGATCAGTGATTTTTTTTTAATCTAAGATTTTAACTTTTGGTTGGTGGATTGTGTTTTGGAGATGTGAATCTTGATTGAAGATCTAAATAGTTTAGAAGATTTGCTTTTAAATTTTTCTTGCATTTCAGTATCTAGAAATCAAAAGCTTACCTTTATGGTATTATTTCTATTAGAAGGATTTCTTTCTAAATATCATTGTTGACTTGATTTTTTTGCTAAATACAATCTTTGATCTTAATTTTTGCTATATATATATATATATATATATATATATATATATATCTTAATCTTGATCCTGAACTTATTGCTTCTCATTAGATTAGAGGGATACATGTTTAGATCTCCTGTCATGATTATTTGGTTTGATCGGTGATTGCATTCTGATTTCTTTAGACTCCTTTGACATCTTTGTGCATAAAACATTTAATGGCTTCAAGATTGTTTCTTGTTGAACTTCAGATTTCATATAATGTATATGCTAATGAATGGGGTTAGGCATACATGAACATGTGATTCTGCACATGAACAGGAAATAACATGTTCTTAAATGGGAAATTAATATGCTTTTAGTTAAGATGTTTCAATGGGATTATCTCTTTTGTTTGATACATTGTGCATGTTCATCATCGCCAATCTCTCCTGACTAGTTCAGGAACTTACTTGTTATTTGATGTTATAGGTTTTAGTTCTTTGAAAATTCTTTATAAGTTTCATTCCATATTTCCTTTTCTAGTTTATTTCTCCTTTTGTTTCCATAGCAATCTAAAAACATATTCTTTTTAGGACTTTTTTTTTACTTAAATGTTATTTAGGAATTTTGTGTATTGCAGAAGAATTTGCGCTTGTTTTCTACTTTCCTTATTAGTTTCACACTTGAATTGGGTGCCAGTATTTATAGCTGCTAATTTATGCTGTCAAGTAAAATTAGAAAAACGTAGTGTTATACGTGTAAGCCTCTCCTTGTTTGTCATTCATAATCTTTCAGTATTTCTCCCTTAGTATTCTTTTTGGCTTTTCGTAACTCTTATATCGCTCTATAATGATTATCTGACTTCAAACCCTGCTTTTGCAGGTATATTTGTTTTAATAACATTTGGGGGCGCTATTTATTTCATATTAAACCAGAAAATGTTGGGGGGCAACAACAGTAATCCTCTGCTGCCCGTTTACATGGAAGATAATCGCATACCATATCAGACTAATCCTTCAAATCAGCTGCAGTTATTTGGTAATTGTGATTGCACAGCCCTTTTAGTAATTCTTACTATAACTTTGTCATGATTGATTGAGTTTGGTAAAATGTATTATATTTTAGTGCCTATGATCAGTTTTGCTGGATGTATGGAATGTAATTAGAAAGAGAGATCAATGGTGAGGTGTCAGACATTTGCCTGTGGAGCATGGAATCTGAAAATCTTGCTTTGTGCTGCATTGAACACTAGGAACCTGAAAAATTGAATTAGAATGTTAGATTTTTGATAGTTGGGGTTCCTACCGGTTTGTAGATTATTGAGGTCCTGACATTTTTAAGTGTCAAATAGTTAGCAAATTAAAATGACTTTGGATGTCGATATTAGAACAGTAAGTATCTCCGGTGTTGGTTTTGCATTGTAGCTTTTTCCTGCCTTGATGTGCTCCCTCTCTCTCTCTCTCTCTCTCTCTCTCTCTCTGTTAGTCTTGCTATTTTACCTTATTATTCTTATTTGTGTATTGTAAACGTAATGTAGTTTGTCTGATATCTAACATGCATTTTTTTTTTTTCACTCCCAGCTGGATGTAGTGTTGACCCCGTGAATTATTTTGGAAATGAGCATATGACCGCTATGCTTCGGCCCAATAAAAGAGGCAGGGAAGCAGAAGATTTCAGTAGACAGCAAAAGTTACAGATTTCCTTAAATTATAACATCTGTCAAGATGAAGCTGACCGCTCAGCTAGCATTCCAAACCCAAACCCTGTATCAACTGGGCTACGGCTATCATATGATGATGATGAGCGCAATTCATCTGTAACCTCTGCAAGTGGAAGTATGACAGCAGCACCATCTATCCTGATGTCCCTTGGTGACAACATTAGGACTGAGCTTGATCGGCAGAAAGAAGAATTTGATCAGTACATAAAGATTCAGGTACTACTGTTGCTACTATCAAGGAGTCCAATGTATAACATGCATGGATGTGTGAATTGCCTTTGTGTAATAACTTAGGATAAATTCATTATGAGGCCCCTGAATTTTGACACTTTATTCTATTGAGTCCTTTAATTTTTATTGTGTTTTATTAAGTCCTCAATTTTTTATTTTTGTATAGATCAAGGACAAATTAGATTGAAGTAATGAAATTGTGCAACAATTCTGGTTCGTTGTTGCTAAATATGTTGTTATGAAAAGTTTAGAGATATGTTTTGTGAATTGTTATGAAAGGTTTAGAGATATGTTTTGTGAAAACTGAAAGAACAAGGTGAGGGCAAAGTGTAAGAAAAAATGTCCATAGAGGTTATATGCTTCAATTGGTGATTCTAATGATACATTCACTGTTAAAATTTACCACCGACATCATAATTTTGGTAGAATAAATAGAACTTATTTCACAATTTTATTATTTTAGTGTAATTTGTCCTTAATCTATGCAAAAATAAAAGATTGAGAGTTTAATGAAACACAATAAAAGTTGAGAGGCTCAATAGAATAAAGTATTAAAGTTTAGGGGCTTGATAATGAGTTTATCTAATAACTTACAAGCCATGCTAATTATTACCAATTGCTCTTATACATTTATTCTTTTGCATAAACTTGTTGCTGTTCTCTTGTATTTGTTCTGTTTCCTCCTGAATATATATATTTTTTTAATTCTTTTCTGCACTCTTTTTCTCACAATACTTTAGATGACTTTTGAATTGGAGAGATTTTTGCTTTTCCTATAAGGTTTCTTTTTGGTGCTGGCATTTATTTTAATGCATTGAGCAGATCAAACCATGCATTATATTTCTTACGATTTTCATGGGGTCATGGTTGCTGTAAACTTAGGGAACTTGGTAGATGATTGTAGACAAAAATTTCCAAGGTGAAATTCTAATGCTGCTTTGTGCACAATTCTAACTACCCACTCCATCTTCAAACAGGAGGAGCACCTAGTTAAAGGGGTGAGGGATATGAAGCAGAGACATATTGCTTCTTTCCTTGCAGCCATTGAGAAGGGCATAAGCAAGAAGATGCAGGAAAAGGATCTAGAGATAGAGAACATGAACCGTAAAAACAAGGAATTGATTGAGAGAATAAAGCAGGTAGCAATGGAAGCGCAGAGTTGGCACTATAGAGCAAAGTACAACGAGTCGGTGGTGAATGTTCTGAAGAGCAACCTCCAGCAAGCAATTTCACAGGGTGCTGCTGACCAAGGTAAGGAAGGGTTTGGGGACAGCGAAGTTGACGATGCTACCTCATACATTGACCCAAATAATTACCTGAACATGCCTCTGGGGAGGAATTATCATGGAACGAAGGAGCATATGCTGTGCAGAGCATGCAAAATGAAAGAGGTTAGCATGTTGTTAATGCCTTGTAGGCATTTATGTTTATGTAAAGAATGCGACATGTTAATTGGAGTTTGCCCTGTATGCCAGTTGATCAAAACTTCTAGCGTTCAGGTGTATTTGTCCTAAAATATGAAGTAAATTTGCTCAAACAAAATGTTTACCTACCACCGAGCATCTTCTTGCTGTGAAATATTACCCCATATACACATACATGTATATCCGGAGTTTCCTTCCTTGAAATATGAGTTTGTAAGTGAAGTAACTCTTATTTCATAAGAATGAAGTTTGGGTGATTGTTTTGTCTCTTGATGCCCTTTTGCTGCTGCTTCTGCCGCTGCTGCCATCTCTCTTTTCCTCGCTCTCTGGGCGCATGTGTGTTTCGTGCGGTGTGCGTGTTTATGAGGGCGTTTGTGAGTTCTGCATGTGCGTGCGGCTGATGCATACTGTTAGGGTAATTTACACCGACTCTACTAATATTTTAATCAGATTCCACTAAAGATTTAAAATTTAAGTTCTGTTAAAATTTTTTAAATTTTAATTTAGATCTCATTAAAATTTTTAATTTTTGTTTACTCACACAACGTAAACACGGGAGGGTACTATAATGACAATTGGATGTTTAGAACAACAGTGGAATTTGGTTGAAATATTAGGGGTGGTAAATATAAATTACCCATTCTATTAGGGAACCAATGTGCGGTACAAAAAAATTCTGGATAATGAAGCAACTCACGAGCTTCCCAGCATTCGGCTCCCGATTTAACGAGGGGATCAAATTGATTATAAAAATATGAGTTTAATTAATTGATTTATTAGGTGAGTAGATTGAGTTCAAAACAACAAAAATTAGTAATTATTGCTATAAAACAAACTCATTTTATTTTCGTCTTCTCTATAATAAAAAATAATTTGAAAAAACCATATATGACTTAAATTATAAATTATAATTTAAGTCAAAATTACATAATTTTTGTATTATAAGCTATTTCAATATTATAAATTTTAAAAATTAATTTATTATTAAATAATACTAAGTTATCAAATAAATATAACACCAACAAATATTAAATTCTAAATTATGATTTAATTTTATAATACAATTATTCAATTACATAGTTTTAAGTTAAAACCATGTAATCCTAATATTATAAAGCAATTTTGTATTATTATATAATATTAATTTGACATTAAATAAATATAACATTAATTAAAATTGTTATTAAATAAATACATAAAAAAATCATAAATTATAATGTCATTTGAATTATTTCATAAAAATACATAATTTTAATGTTATAAATAAATAATTGATCTATAATTATAAAACTACGTAGTTTTACTCAAAATTATGTAGTTTTGATGCAACTTAATGCCTTAAAATTTAACCAATCTCATTTACTATCTTCACTAAAAATCACCTCCCACCCTCTGTCGCCCTCATCTGACCATACAACCATCCTTCCTTGCCGACGTCAGCACCATTATCGTTTACTGTCAACTGCCTCATCTACACCCCTTTGTGGCCCTCATTTGACTGTCGTCCAGCCTTCTTTCCTTGCCACCGTCAACACCATCTCAAGCTCAAGCTCATTCTCTCAAGGAAGGAGACATGCACTAAGCTCAAGCTCGTTCTCTCAAGAAAGGAGACATCTTAAGTTAAAACTCATCCTTTTGCTTTTGGCTTCATTCAGGTTAGTGCACTTCTTCTATCCTATATCTTCATTTTTTTTTATTTTCTTCAATTTTTCTATCGTGGGTTGTTGAGCTGCCTTCCTTCCACCTCTCTTTCTCTTTCACTAATTCTACCAATGAGTTTCGTGTGTTGAGCTTGCTACCACGTTTACAAAAACCGTTGATTTTTCAGTTGGATTTTAGTCATCATTCTTCAATTATAACGGACCCTAAGATTTTCCTAGATATTTTAAGCTTTTTGTTGACAAAATTCGATATAAAAATAAGAGATTTTCCTTAATAGCAAAATAAATATATTTTGATGACAACCAAATGGCTTCTCTTGCTGCTCCCATTCAATTTGCAATCATTTCATTTCTTTTATTTGTGTTTGTTAATAATGTTGCTTGTGACATTAATGTCCAAACACTACAAGAAATAGTAGTTTTAGCGATGGATACTGAAAAATCCATCGCTAAATCTCTTAGGGATGGAATTAGCGACGAATTTATATCCGTCGCCAAAATGCTTGTCGCTAAATAATAGCGCTATTTTTTAATAAATTAAAAAAAATTAATGCATATTTTAGTAATTGAAATTAAATTATGTACCTAAATGTAGATTTATTACTTTACTACAAACATAAATTCAATACAATACTGCAAACAAAAATTCAATACATTACTGCAAATATAAATTCAATACATTACTGCAAACATAAATTCAATTCATTGTTACACACATATAAATACTACACAACTTAATAGCAGTAGCTATAATATTTAAAAACCCACACACAGTAAGTTATCTGAATTTATAACATATTAAAATGTGCAAAACAATTAAGGACCTGTAGCATCATCATCTGCTTATGAAAAATGTGAATGCTGAGAGTTAGGTTGAGACTGTGAAAACATGCGCATAAACTTGTCCATGTGCTCCTGCATTTCACGTTGATCACGTTCGACTTGCTCTTTATATTTTCTCATATCTTCACTCATCTTCTATTGATCACATTGCACTTGCTCTTTATATGTTCTCATATCTTCATTCATCTTTTATTGCAATTCTTGCACACGTAATTCCACCTTCTGCTCCACCACTTTATCCATTTGTTGTTTAAAACGCGGATCCGATGTAAAATCATATCGCGAAGTGGTTGAGGAACTGCTGAACGGATCAGGGTAAAATGTGGATGCTTGAGAGCTGAGGCCGTACACTCACCTCTTTTTTTCACTTCCAGCAACCTACAGATATATGTCGTCGACGTCTACCTCCACAGCCTCTGTAGACCCTTTTGTCATCTACGAAGTAGAAGCGTGCTCTTCACAGTATCCTACATAACCAAACATTAATTAAATTAGTACTTATCAAAATTGGAGTGCAAATGTGTTTTAATAATTTCCATACAAAGAGAAATTTAATTAGTTAGTATTTTTATATCTTACATTGACATCCTTAGATCTTTTATCAACAAAAGATCCATCCTTTTTGTCTGCATCTTCTTAAAAACTTCAAATGGGGTAGGAGGACATTGTAACTCCTTTTCCTACAATAATTTACCATTAGTGAAGTCATTCATTTAGGAAAAAACATAAGAGAAGTTGATCAAAGTAAAATTACAAATTATTACCAAAGTCATGCAGTGTTCAATTGTTGATCTCGAACCGCTTGTATATGTAGAAAGACTGGTGCCCGGTCCACCTTTCTCAGTGTGATGATTTCTAGCAGCTTGTTCACATTTTTTTTATATTCAGGGGTATTCCAATATTACTGTCAACTATCCCATACATCTTCCAGTATATCTTTATCTTTCTTTCCTTCAGTTCACATCTTGCACAACAAATCACTGTATCTTTTTGCTGCCACCTTATAAAAAGCTTTCTTCACTGATAGCGTCTTTGCTTCATCTCATTGAAAAGCTTTTTGCAAAAACAATGTTAAATAACAAATATAACGTTTTCTTATTATTATATTTTTTTTGGTAAATTTTATTGAATTATATTTTTTACATGTTTTATACTTAACAAAAAAACTTAGCAAAATATATATTAATATGTATATTTATTATTAAATTTAATACATATTCTAATTTTTAAGTAAACATATTTACAATTAACACTCATATTATGGATCCAATTGTTTTATCATTTTATATAACAGCTTCGATCTCTATTATTATGGAAATTTTCCATTTGTAATTAAGCATCGAAATCCATCATGAAAGAAATTTTTCATTTCACAGACATTAATAAATAGCTTAATATTGTTATCCTATATCAAATGAAAAAATTTATTGCACATTGACACTCCACATAGCCAACCAAAAATAAATTTTGTTCATTTTTGACATTTCATATTCAAGAATTGTTTGTGTGGTTAGTTTTCTTTACAAAAGGATATTATTTACAAAATAAACGGTGTTTACATTTTAATACAATTAATTGGCCACATTCATATTGCTACATACATATTTAGTGCATAATATTATTCATGCAATTACATATAATAATTATTTATACGAAATACACATAAAAATTAAGATATTAAATTTAATTTTCTTACACCTATTGTTTAAAGTTATTTGTATTTAGAGCTATATATAGTGAACTCATATTATTAAGAATGTCATCTAAACGAAAATATAAAAATTACTACATTTTTAACAACCACCATATGATGACCGTAAATGCAGCTTATTGGAATTTATATATTATATTTTCACAGTGTATCTGCACACAATTAATAGCCTATACTGCCAATAACCATGAGAGTTTTAACATGAGAAGACATGTAATTTACTTACAATTCATTAGCAAAACGTTTACTCATAATGTGTCCATACTCAGCAAGAAAAAATTGTACGCATATTAGATGCCTAAAGGCAGCTTTTCCCAATTATGCAGTTCGATTGTAGATTATAAACCCTAAAACAACAATAGATACGAAATAAAAGCCAAATGCCTAACACCTTATTTGACAACAACTTTCATTGGATACAGTGGAGCAAGACAGCAAAGCAATTGCACTCCGTGAGAAACTAAACAGAAATATGTTTTATCAACAACTTCGTTTTTTATATCAATGTCACAAATTGAAAAAAGAAAAAATACAAAAGCCATAAACCGATTTTAAATAACAAATTGTCGAACCTTGGGTTTTATCTATCCCTTGACGCACAAAATATGTAGGAAAATTGTTCTCCAAAAGCTCAGCTTTCTCACAGGGCTAATGCATATAAGCGTAAGCCATTGATGCACTTTATAACCAATAACCAAATACATGAAAAAACAACACACACATCATTAAACTGAAAATATTGTAATACACAGTTTGAAAGGAAATCATAAGTGCAAACACAATGAAATCTAAGCATCCTCATAAGAGGAGCTGGCAACACAAATTGTCCACGCTACAACCAAGTGTTGTCATGGTAAAACATACCTCACAATCAAGAGGATTTCTGAAACAGAAAATGCAACTTAATAGCAGTATACATAAATATGGGTTGAAGCCCATAACAACAAAGACATTCCTGAATAAACATCGAAATTAAGAGAGCGTTGAATTATTCACCATTTTATTTAAAACCAAACTCAAGTAATCTAACTAATTAAGCAAAACAAACAACAAAAAAGAAAGGTTAAGCAAATTCTTACCTTTTATTCACATAATTATAAAGACAGCAGAATGTTTCTATCTCCTTCAAATTGGGAAAATTCGCTAAATCTTTGTGCGTGAAGACCTGACAACAACGATCACATATCTTGTGGGTGAGGAAGAGCGACTTGGACACACGACGCAGCCAAGGGCAGAACACTGCGTAACAACAAACATGTTCCTTATTAAACATCGAAAATAAGAGAGTGTTGAATCATTCACCATTTTTTGGAAAACCGAACTAAAGTCAGCAATGAATTAAGCAAAACAAACATCACAAAAGAAAGGTTAAGCAAATTGTTACATTTTGTGAACAGAATTAATACAACAGAACGTTTCTGCGCACTTCAAATTGCCTTAATCCTTTTGAGTGTGCATGAAAAACTGACAGCGACGATCTTCAACCTTGTGGATGATGAAGGGCGACATGGACAGAGGACGCTGGCAGGGGCAGAACACAGTGGAGCTGCGTGCTAATCTCACAGTGTACTGCTATGGCTTGCGGGTGGATCCTGAGCAGCAGATGAAGGCTTGACCGCAGAGTTCGGCTGAGGGTGAGGGAGGTTTAGGCCGGGCGACGATTTGGGTTCAGGGTTATTAAGGTTGAGCTACGATTTGGGTTGAGGTGAGGAAGGTTCAACTACTATGGCGGTTACGGGTCAGTCAGGGTAAAGTCGAGGTGCGATGGCAGTTTTGGCTGAGGAAGTTAGGCGGGGTCATGGTTGATTTGTGCTATGATGGACAACGAAAACTGGCTGCGCAGCAGAGAAGAGGATATATGCAGAGAGGAATTAGGTTATCTTTTGTTGCAATTGGAAGAGATACCTAGGTTTTGACTTAGAAGAAAATAGAAGATAAATTTGCTAACCCAAAACTACGTAGTTTGATGGTTATGTTTATTTAGTAGTTAATAGTTTTATTTATTTATAGTATTATTTTTATATTTTTTTAATAAAATAATGAAAATTATTTTGTACATTAAAATTTAATATTTTAGTTATTTAATAGCTATTTTCTTTATTCATTAAATTTATTGACTTAACTAACCCAAAACTAAGTAGAATTGTGTCGTTTCGTTTATTTAGTAGTTAATTGTTATAATTATTTATAGTATTAAATTTATATTGTTTATGATAACATAATTTAAATTAAATTATTTTTCATAATTTAGTGACTTACCTAACCCAAAACTACGTAGTTTTGTTAAAAACAACGCTGTTTTGTGGTTATGTTTATTTAGTAGTTAATCGTGATATAAATTTCTAGTATTAGATTGTTTTTTTTATAAAATAATTTATATTATATAAAATTATTATAATTTAAAACTTAAATAATTTTATTCATTCATTAATTTAGTTAATGTTAAATTTATACTATACATTAATAATAAACTGTTTCAATAAATTAAGATTACATATATAAAGTTTTAACTTCATATCAATTACAATAGATATAACTTAAGATCAATATTAATAGATTTGAAATCCGTCGCTAAATTTTCAATATTTTTTTTTTTTTAAATTTAAGCTATTACATTTAAACAAGAAATGAATTGAATATTGACCTATCAAATGGTGAAAAAAATATTAAAATTAAATTAATATATTATTAAAATAACTATATTTAAAAAAAATTGGCATATCAAATGTACTATAATAAATTCAATATAAGAAACTTTTAAATTGAATTAAGAAAAGTTTCATTAATTGCAAAAAAACAATGTAATTATACAAATTTAGGAAAAAACGTACTATTAATATGTCATAAAGTGTATGATTAACTGTAAAATAAATTACATGAACAATTTATCATACTTTTATTGAATTACAGCTCGACAATTAAAAAAAAGAATATAAATAGCTTAAATTTTGAAAAAAAAAATATTGAAAACTTAGCGACAGATTTCAAAATCTGTCACTAAATTAGCTCCGGAATGCCAAAATCCATCACTAACATTTTCAATATTTTTTTAGAAGTTAAGCTATTAAATTTACAAAATAAATGAAATGAATATTGGCTGATCCAATGTTGTAAAAATATTAAAATCAAATTAATATAAATTACAAATAACTATATTTCAAAAAAGAAAAATTTGTCATATCAAATGTTGTATAATAAATT
>CATIWM010154325.1:0-22338 GCA_949671775.1 Mallotus repandus | reverse complement strand
GTCGAAAATTCTGAAATAATTGCGGATGGGTATTATCAGCAACTGTTGTTTGACTTTACTCTTCTTTTCAGTCATATTTATTGATGATGTCTCTGCCAACAGCGGCGTTTTCAGCGTTAAATACAGATACGCAGGCCAACCACGTTCTCTCAGTGACCTGAAGGCACATGACGATCGCCGCCAGCTCCGTATTCTTGCCGGCGTCGATCTCCCTCTGGGCGGGAGTGGTCGTCCTGATGGTGTTGGGTTTGTCTCCGTAAATTCCGCTGATTTTATTTACTTCTATTGATTACTATAATTCTCTTTGATAGAAGCTTTTCAAGTTGGCTTTTACGAGCTGCGGAATTTTCTGTTTAGCTGTGGCTGTTTTGTGTCGTCAATTCGACAAGATCTTTTTGATTGACATTATTTTTTTTTTAAAAAATTTGTAGGCTTTATTATGCTAAGATTGGAATTGGAACACCTTCGAAGGACTATTATGTACAGGTGGATACTGGAAGTGATATTATGTGGGTCAATTGCATTCAGTGTAGGGAATGTCCCAGAACCAGCTCCCTTGGTGTAGGCTTCTACTTTGCCTTTGTTTTTCTCTAATTTTCACCGTTGAGACCACATTCACTTTGTTCCAAAATTGAATACATAAAATAATCTTGAAGTTTCACTTTTTCTTTTTTTCCCAAAAGTAGCACAAATTATAACATATTTGGCTAAAGATTCTAACATATTTAACATAAAGATAAAATTAAATTGATTTCTAAAACAAGTATTTGTGATTATGAAATCAAGAACACAGCTTAATTGTCTGAATTTTTGGTAGGACACTTGATTCATGGTAGGTTCCGCATAATTCTAAATAGTTCTTGCTACAATTGAAAAAAATAGTAGTTTGTGCTGCATTTGGAAAATTTATGAAAGTTCTTGAATTTTTGGGTGATTAAGCCAAAACTAGATTTCTACTTATCCTGATTATTATTTTTACTTCTCCTGATATTTGTAGTTCGTATATTTTATGCCAGATGGATCTTACACTGTATAATATTAAGGATTCAGTTACTGGGAAGCTGGTTCCTTGTGATCAAGAGTTTTGCTATGAGGTAAATGGAGGGCCATTATCTGGCTGTACAGCAAATATGACTTGTCCTTATCTTGAGATATATGGAGATGGGAGCTCTACTGCAGGTTATTTCGTGAAGGATTTTGTGCAATATGATAGGGTATCTGGAGATCTCCAAACAACGTCATCAAATGAAAGTGTTATATTTGGGTGAGTTTGCTATGTTCCTTACTGTAATGTTCTTGGTGCAGTGTACAATTCTATTTTATGTGTTACTATCTGAATTTATATGGTCTTACAGTATTTTTAATTAATTTGGATGTTAATTTTGATGCCATGAAATTAAAGCTCTACTGAGCACTCAATTTTCTGGGATAGAGACTCATACTAAGTCATTTTTGCTATCATTCTGCTTTCAGTGCACTTTAGAAGAAGACATTTGTTACATAAGTTCTAAAGCTCTACAAGGTTATAATCTTCATGTTTACATCGTTTATTTTGATCCAAAGTTATTATAGTGACTTCCCATAGCTTGTATAGGTTTGAATTGCTTTCTTTCTGAGGAAGGCTTTGCTGGAGTTTTATATATGTGTTTGCTTGTGCATATACTAGTATATTTATTTATGTGTGTGCTTTAATGTACGGAACAAGTTTTTTTTTCTTTCCCTTCATTGTAATCGTTGGTGTCAACTCAAGCCTATTTGTCTTTTTTTATTTTGTGTCTATTGATGTTGATAAGGTGAATGCCGTGTTTTCTTGTAGGTGTGGGGCTAGACAATCAGGGGATTTGGGCTCAACTAATGAAGAAGCTCTTGATGGCATACTAGGCTTTGGGAAATCGAATTCATCAATGATTTCACAACTGGCTGCCACTGGAAAAGTGAAAAAAATATTTGCTCATTGCTTAGATGGTATAAATGGAGGTGGTATCTTTGCTATTGGGCATGTTGTGCAGCCGAAAGTTAACATGACACCATTGATCCCAAATCAGTATGTGATTGAATTTCAAATTGTTCTCAATTATGCTTTCTTGGTTTTGTTGCACATGACTAGATTTTTTTTAAATGATTTATTGGTGATTTCTTTGCATATCTACTTGAGTTGTGCCCTCATGTTGCATTATGAATAGCCTTTATTCATTGAAAGTGAAATTTGTCTTAATGGTTTGCCTACAAACTTCCCAGTCATTGTCAAAGAACTAAAATTCTCAGAATAAAAGAAACATGGAAAAAGGTTTTGTTAAGCTTGAGACCCCTAGAGGTTTGCATAAATTGGCTAAGTTTTGATGTTATTCTTTGGAAACATGTTCAATATGTTAGGGCTTAGATACTGGAGGGGGGTTGAAACAAAAATTGAAAACTGAGGCATGGACATGGCTATGCAGAAATTGAGAAACGCGAAAATGGATATGAGGAAACATTATTTTTAAAAAATATAGGACACAGAAACGTGTAAATGTTAAAAATATAGGGATATTATATATAAGTCTTAAAAATATAATTTTATATTTTTATATTCTATATAAAATGTTAAACAATTATCTATTTAAATAAATATTACCATTAGTGAACATTTAACTTTTTGGATTATTTTTCAAAAAAACTCTTTAAATAGTAATAACGACAACTATTTTGGTTTAGATATTTTTGTATTTTCCTTTTTGATTTGACTTTTTTTTTAAAAGTTTCTTTTTAATTTGGTTTTTTCGTTTTTCTATTTGATTTTATCGTCCTTTTAGTTTTATTTTTTGATTAAAATTAGTTTTCTTTTTCTAAAAAACTGAGAGAAATGTGTTTCCGGTGTGGATATATATTTTTTAATTTTTCATAATTTATAGAAACTGTCTTGATACATATTGAGGTGTGTTATACATTTTTCCACTATTTTTAATAATTTACAGACACAACAGTGGTATGTATTACAGAAACATTATGAATATGCGGAAACGTGAACATTCTAAAATGTCTGTGCAACCTATTATTACAGGAGCCACTTATGGAAGAAAACAAAGGAAAGATGTAAAAGATTCCTGGCATCACATTTAGACTTATAGGTCCTTAGGCATGACATCCAAGGATGGAGTATATGCATTGCAACATTTGTAGTGGTAGTGAAATTGATTGAATTAGGGTTGGCTTGGCTGGTGTAAAGGTAATTGAAGTGGCTTTTGAATGGTGCGGAGGTTTTATGAAGCACACTTCAAATATTTGGGCATGATCATGTCAAGGGATGATGAAGTTAAAGAGGATGCTAACCGTATATTATTGAATAGGATGGTTAAGGGGAGGACTGTAGATGAAGAAGTCTAATAGAAGTTACAAATAACGGCAAAATATCTACTTGGTTGAAGTAAAAGTTTTTTTAAGTGGTAGTGAAAGTTGGACTCTGGATGAAACATCACATACACAAAATTATCAAGGCAGAAAGTAAAGATGATAGCTACATGTTTGTAAATACTAGGACGATTAGACAAAGAATTCCTTTTTAGTAATGTGGAAATTGCATTGATTTGCAAAGAGAAGGTCAATAGAAGAGAGATTTTGCATCATAAATCAACAAATGCATCATAATATATGATTTAAGACAGCAGAGTCATGGAAGATAAGAAATTGAGGGCTAAGCATAGGATGATGTTGGGGAGAGGAGCGAAAAAAGGCCTAGTGTCCCTATACATTTTTTTGAAGATGCAGATTTATAGTGTGAATGGAGGGAAATGATTGAAAAATTTGATCCCATCTAGTTTGGAATTATGATTTAATTTAACTGAAAGGATTAAGAACTATATTACAAATTTTGCCACTGTTGGAGAATCATCCAACTTAAATATTTAGGTATGTAGGTGAGGGTCTAGAAACATAATGTAACTCTAGCAATTCCCATCATGCAGAAACTTACTGAACTTGAAGCACAGATCGATAAAGTCTTCTTGTGTCTCATATGGAAATTTCATTATAAGATGAAGGTATTTAGGATTTAAACTCTAAACCATTTAGCTAATGAGGCTTTGCCAACAAAAAAATCTCCCCAAAAGTTTGAGATTGTAGAAAAGAGATAGTTATGATGCGGCTGTTGTTTTTACTCTTACAGTCTTTGCATGGTTGTGACCTAAGGAAACACAAGAAACAAAAGCAGAGGTATATGAAAAAGCATGGAGCTCTAAACTTTGTTTTAACTTTTATAATGTAAACGGCGACTCATTAAAAATAACTAGGTTATATGGGTATTTGTGGGTTAAGAACTAAATCCACTTGTGTTTAGAGAGCTTGAAGCGATGTATAATTATCACATTCAAATAAATTATAAACCCATTTTAAAATTTTCTCAATATGCAGTTCTAAAGCAATGTTCTAATCCTAGCTCGACCTTTGAAGAGGAAAAGGAAAAGGGTTAAAGTCTAGAGGTTCAATCAGGGTTGAACAAGAACTCTTAAATATATGTTAATAAATATCAAAGTTAATCAAATCAATGATTAGCAATTAAAATAGATAATCGGTGATTTATTTTATTAAAATCTTAGATTAATTGTTAAAATATTTTCAATTAACTTCCTACATTTAGTTCAACTCAAGGCATTGAAGAGCTCCTTGACTGGCAAGGTTTGAATTTCAGCTCCCATGTAAAGCAATTTGGATGTAGAAAGTGCCATGCTGCTCTAGACCAAACAGATGTGTAGTACCGCATCATGGATGTTTGGTAGATATTAGTACCTAAGTCCAGGTAATGTAGATATTATCCTTAATGCCAATAATAGTGCTCAGTGGCATCATGGATGTTTGGTAGATGTTAGTATATGTCCAAGTAATGTAGATATTATCTTTAATTTCAACATCAGTTCTAAGTTTACTGCATATTATAATGAAGTTATGTCTATTTCCATCTTAATTTTTTCTAAATTTAATTTATATCTGCATTGGTTGTTAGTACTTTTGCACTTAACAGTTCAATCAGCTCAGTTGTGCACTCATGCCATATCTTGTCATGGGGAAACTAATATATGATGCTCTGCCTTGATAATAAAAATTTTAGGACCCATTACAATGTCAATATGACGGCAGTTCAAGTTGGTGGAGATTTCCTACAACTTCCAATGGAAGTGTTTGAGGCTGGAGATCGGAAGGGAGCAATAATAGATAGTGGTACAACCTTGGCTTATCTCCCAGAAATTGTTTACGTACCATTAGTCAGTAAGGTAGATGATGTAAAATGAGCTTTTAGCTGTTGGAGATTCTCAATGTATGATTCTTACTTGTAAATTTTATGTTCTTGTTAGATAATATCTCAGCAACCTGATTTGAAAGTTCATACTGTACGTGATGAATATACATGTTTTCAGTATTCTGGAAGGTAATATAGCATAATTTTATTTTCTTGACTTCCATTGGCGTCTAAAACACTTTTGCTGTCACAGTTTGAAATTTGTTATTTATCTTTTACAATGTTATGCATGAGAGATATGAATGTCATGTTTTAAATCTTCATTTCTTAATTTTTCCATGCACATCAAATGTAGAATACAACTGATTTATTATGATTATCTTGTCTAAATACCATTTGCTGCCTTATTGGAAGGCGCACTGAATGTTGAATTTGCATTTTGGTTGCTCTTTTCTGTGTGAACCTTAGTTTCTTAGTGGGAATCGTATAAGATGTCCTGCTGTTCAACTTCAGTTAAGGCCAATTTATTCATTTGTTATCATAGTTGATTAAAGTAACTGAAAGAAAATGAAGAAAGCCAGAGTTATATATTTGCTGTAAATTTGAGAAAATCATTCTTCATGGAATATTGTCTGTCCAGATGCAGAAAATTAATCAATTTTGTTCAATTCTATTCACTTTGAATGTGCATTTGATTATTTCCAGACCAAATATGTAACTTTTGAGATTCTTTCTCTGATATGCCTATCGAGTGTTCAATGCCAGTTAATTTATTATTTTTTGTCAAAATCCTTGGTTCTTTCCTTGGGTTTGCTTTTACTTTTGATTGTTACTGCTGCATGATCCTTACATATATCTGAATTTTTTTAGGCACATGTTTCATGGATCATTTTCTTATATCTCCATATGTTTTGTTTTAATTGCAGTGTTGATGATGGATTTCCAAATGTCACCTTTCATTTTGATAACTTGGTTTCCTTGAAGGTTCATCCGCATGAATATTTATTCCCATTTGTGAGTATAATTTGAAAAAAATATATGGCTATTTTTTCTTCAAGGTTTTGTTCCATTCATACTGCTTCATTGTTTATATCCAATGTAAGAAGATTGGGGGATGCAAATCTCAATCATCTATAGTTAAGACATTATCAACATTCTACTTCCATATGGTTTCAGCAATGTGCATTTGATTTTACGAAGTTGTTATAGCGAAATCTTGGGTTTGGGTTTCTCAATGGTAAATTTAATGTTTAGTAGGGTTTTGGAATTGATTCCTATAAGACATCCAATGTGTTAACTTTGATCTAGAGGTAAAGATCACTTATGCATATGGGAGTAAAAATTGGACTCTTGGGTTACAGCAAGATTTACTTTGTATAGTGAGGAAGTACATAACCTTCATGATGTTTTGGCCAAAATCAGTCTGCTTTTGGACCCCAAAAACTGTAATTTGCTGCTTCTGAGCAAATTGCTTGGCATATAAAGCTAGAATATCTCAAATAAACCCTACACAGTTTTGGAATTGATGATTTGCCATTGAATGTTTTGAGCTTGCCAAAAGGATTCAAAATTTTTAGCTTTGCAAGGCTTCAAACTAGAATGCCTGGCTTGGACTGCAACTTTTAGAACTTTGATTGCCGCATGTCACATACAGCATTATCAAGTAGTAGTTACTTATACATGCTTTCATGATCTTGTATGAGAGTTGTTAATTGAACAGTAAAATATGTTTGGCTGCTGTGTTTTTTATGCAACATGATAAGTAGGGTTGAAGAGATGGTATGATTGCTTTATTTTTGTCAAATAATTATGGCTTACATAATCGCTTGATTTGAACTTAAACTAGCCTTTACAAATGTGGAAAATAAATGCAAGCCCTTTGTCTCCATATCCCTCCTATATAGATAGTGGAAACATCACAAAAATCTTCAGTACTTCCATGGGAATGTGGGCATATTGCATAAAGAGCTTAAATATTGTAAACACGGTGGAGAGAAGAATGTTTCTTGTTATTATTCACAGTTACATGTATTTACATAAATTAGATATGCTAAAACAGGAAACTGAAATAATTTGCTTAATTTCCTTGAATAAAGATCCTCATAATCGAGCCTAAATATCCTATGCACATACTATGTACATGCTGTTAACTTGTTAATACCTCCCCTTAAGCTAGAGCATAGATATTAATCATGCCTAGTTTGTTACAAATATAATCAACTCAACCAAATTTGGAGCCTTTGTGAAAATATCTGCTAGTTGTTCTCCAGTCTTCACATATCTTGTTCTGACAGACGAAATGGCAGTCAATTTCAAATATTCTTAGTTCGTTCATGAAACACTAGATTGGAAGCAATATGAAGAGCAACTTGGTTGTCACACCACAACTTTGTTGGGACGGAACCCTGAAGACCAACTTTAGTTAAGAGTTGATACATTCACATTATCTCACATATAGATTGTGTCATAGCTCTATGTTTTGATTCTACACTGGGTTGGGATACAATATTTTGCTTCACTTTTCGATGAGACCAAATTTCCTCAACAAAAACACAATAGTCAATAGTGGATGTTCAGTCAATCTTAGAACCTACCCACTCTGCATATGAGACACATTCAATGTGAGTATGGGTGTCAAAACGGGTTGGTGGGTCGGGTTGACCCACTTTGTTGACACGATTATGGTCAACTCAAACACAACCCATTTAATAATCGTGTCAAATATTTCTAACCTTAATACGAAACGGAAATTAAACGGGTTACACGAACACGACACTTGTAATCCATTTATTTAAATGGGTTGTGCGGATCATAAAATTCACCATGACCCATTTAACTTGCATGACATTTATAATATACAAAAATACTATTTTTTCCCAAAAAATTAAAAATAATGTCTATAATTTAAAAACTTGCACGATTCAATTATAAAAATATTATTTTTATAAAAAAATTTGCAATAAATGACTAATTTATTAATTAAAATCATAATAAACTATATAAATTTTTAATGGGTCGTATTGTGTCATGTCATGTCGGGTTGATACGGCATGTATAATTAAACGGGTTCACGTGTCAACCTGCGACATGATTTGATTAAACTGTGTTATAAACGGATTGACCTGTTTCTGACACAAATTCATTTAACCTCAAACCTAATTTGTTACTTTTGCGTGTTAGGTGAATTGTGTTCATGTGTCATGATTCATTTTGACACCCTTAGATGTGAGTATGTCCATGATTTCTATACACTAGCCCACATCTTGGAGCTCTATTTAAGTAACACAGAATTTGTTCTAAACCTGCCAATGGTGAATTGTTGGGGAAGACATGAATTAACTTTCAATACTGACAGATTATGCAATATCAGGACAAATTATCGTAAGATAGTTCAATTTCCCAACTAGTGTTCTATACTCTGAAGATCTTTAAACAGATCTCCATTTTTGGTAAGTTTCAAATTAGTAAGCATTTGAACATTGCATGGCTTAGCTCCTAACTCTTTTGTCTCGGTTAATAAGTCAAATGCATATTTTCTCTAAGATAAAAAGATGCCATTCTTGCTTCTTGTTACCTAAACTCCCAAGAAATTTTTCAACGCCCCTAAATCTTTTCTATGAAATTGGTTGTGAAGACTTCTTAGATGAAATTCCCATAGTATCATGTCCAGTAATAACAATATCATCAACATACACAAGAAGAAAAATGATGCCAGATTCAGATTGTTTTAAGAAGATTGCATGGTTAGACTTGCTCTTTTGCATTTTGAACTTTTCCACTGCTTAATTTCCCAAACCAAACATGTGGACTCTATTTCAAACCATGTAAGGACTTCAAAGATGACACACAATTCCATACTCCCCTTGACCAACAAACCTTGTGATTGCTCCATATAAACTTCCTCATGGAGATCACCATGTAAGAAAGCATTCTTGATGTCTAATTGGTGTAAAGGCTAATTATGAGTGGCTGCCATAGAAATGAATAGGCGAATAAACGTCAATTTTGCTACAAGAGAGTGTTAGAATAATCCACATCATAAGTTTGAGCATAGCTGTTAGCCTCAAGATGAGCTTTAAGCTAGCTACTGATCCATCACAATTTGACTGTAAATATCCATTTACATCCAATAGCCTTTTGCCCTATAGGTAAATTCACTAAATCCCGAGTACCATTAATATTTAAGTCATTAATCTCCTTTATCATAGCATCATGCCAACTAGGATGGTATAAGGCTTCATTTATAGTTTTCGGAAGAGTCATGGAGTCAAGGAAGGTAACAAAAGAATTCAAAGAAGAAGACAAGGGATCATAAGAAACAAAAGATAAAATAGGATAAGTGCATTGACTTTTACTTTTGCGAAAAGCTATAGATAGATCAAAATCACTTGATACTAAATCTAATGCGAAAGAAGAGATAGGTGTTGAACATATTAGGAAAGTCTTGTCATCTGGAATAGGCCTGGTGAATAGGTGGTTCTATTGGTGGTTATGTGGGAGTAGCAGGTGTAGAAGCAACATTTGTTGGTTGATAAGTGACATTATAAACTAATAGATCATCATCTCCTCCCCTTTACTAGAAGAATAAGAAGTGGGAAGGAAAGGAATATGTTCCATGAATGTAACATCAGTTGACACCAGATACTCAGGTAGTAGCATTGGTAACCTTTTTCTAGACGAGTTTACATTAAGAATATAGGATCTAATATAGTTACCTAGGAGCGAACATCACGAACATAACAAGTACTACCAAATACTCCAAGTTCAATAGGAAACAAGGGTTTAGCAGGGAAAAGGGCACTGTAAGGAGTTTCACCATGAAGAGTAGATGAAGGCATGCGACTAATCAAAAAATAGGTTGTGGAAACTGCATTAGCCCAAAATTTTTTAGGAACATGCATTTGGAACCGGAGTGCCATAGCTGTCTCAAGATGTCTATTCTTTCTTTCAACCACATTGTTTTAAGGGTGTGTCAACTGTCTTACACCAATGTAAATAATTTGGACCAGTTAACTTATACTCCGTGATTTGGACATCACTAGAATGACATCAGTCACAACTGAATTCTTTTGCTCAGTAGCCATAGGAACAAAATACAGATACAAAAAAATAAATAAATAAAAAATTATAGATCTAAGAGTAGTGAAAAATTCACAGATCAAAGGAATACCAGACCCAAAAGCAAAGCAATGGTGGTCAAACATTTTGTTCAAAGAAAAAAAAAATTGGGAGCTGCAAAACCTGAAACAAAAGGACCTCCCTTTTGTAGGTGAGTACTGGAGGAACTGAACACACAGGGGTGCCCCGAAACTGCTGGACCACACCAGGATCCTTGACCGGAGGGGACAACTCCTTCACAAGTGCTGCTGGCTGGCTGGCAGTGAGAATAAAGGATCACTCGAAAAGGATGACCCAAGGAATTTCAGATTATGCTGACTGGGCAGAATTGTAGGATTGGAAAAAAAAAATTCCAGAATTGTTCACTTGGCTAAAACCAGCTCTGATACCATATAAACACTCTGGAGAGAAGAATGTTTCTTCTTATTATTCATAGTTACGTACACATTTTTATATTCATTACAAATGGTAAAACAGCAAAGTGAATAATTCCTATTTATTTTCTAGAATAAGGATCCCTATAATCAAGTTTAAATAACCTATGTACAGACTATATACAGGCTATGTTCAAAAAAAAAAAAAAAAAACACTATATACAGGCTGTTAACCTGTTAATAAATATCATCAAACAAGACTGATTTTTACAGCTTTGTGTTTTGTAATTGGGAACCAAAAGTTAGGGATTCTCGAGTAGCTTTTACTGGGAAGCAACAATGGAGATGGCATGTCATACATAGCATAATTTACGTAGTTACAGCAGAAAGAATGACATCCACAATTGGGAAAATAAGTAGTCTTTTTCTGTGGAAGACTAAAAGTGCTTACAATGATTTTTCTAGGTATCAAACATTTAAAGTTGGTGATAGGACGTGTAATGTTGAGATGATGTGTGGGTATAAACTGCTTTACTTTTATGCTGATAATGACAGAGCTACCACTGTGATATAAGGTTAGATTTGGAGTTTGAAAGTTTGTTTTTTTTTTTCGAGGTTCTTGAGTTTCAGATATGACATGTTATTTTTTGAACATTGAAGTTTCTTACTTCTATAAATGATGCCTTTTGATTCTTACCATGTGCATACATTTTGAATACTGCTGTACATGTATTATTTTTATGTGAACCAATTCGTAAATTGTATTGCAACTGAATTTACATGATTAACTCATTTGGTTATTTGGATCTTTGTAGGAAGGTTTATGGTGTGTTGGTTGGCAAAATAGTGGAATGCAATCAAGGGATGGAAGGAACATGACACTTTTAGGAGGTATAAGATTTGCGCTTGTTAATGTTGCACTTATTTGATGCCTGTTGATTATTTTCTTATGTAAAATGTGTTTATTTGGTGAATCTTCAAAACTTTGCTGATGGTATTCATTGAATCTTCAAAACTTTGCTGATGGTATTCATTCAGCTTTTGGTTTTTTGGTGCACATTTTCAGTCTACCATCTTAACTAGTTTAGCAGTTGTTTTCATACTTGGCATATATTCTTTCTTTAATCAATTGTTCCTAGACATGTTTTCATTATAACCCATCATTCTTTGTTTGCTGAACCTTGAAATTTTCCTCTACCAAGAGGAAGAAAAAAAGGAGGGTAAAAAAGAAACCTATGCATTTTTGAAAATTGATTTGCCATGTCACTGTCTGATAAGTAGTTTCTCTGCTAATTGCTATAAACTATGACATAAATAAGGAAACTATACTACGCCTATGGACAACTGGCTGGTGTAAATCATTATGATTTTGGGCTGTGTTAAAAGAAATTACTGAATGATTGTCATTTGATTAACAAAAGTTTGCATTGCAGTGCAGGATTCTTTTAATAAACCTTTTTCCAATTCTGGTTTCCTTTGCAGATTTGGTACTTTCAAATAAGCTGGTATTGTATGATCTCGAAAATCAGGCCATTGGATGGACTGAGTACAACTGTGAGTATAAAGTCACTTTCTGTTTGTGCTTTTGATGTCTTTATTTGCTATGTTACATATCCTTTTAGAGCAATGGGTGCCAATTTAGAATATTATTAGAGTTTATTTTGGTATATTAAGCACTCATTCATCCTTTTTGGTTGGATAAGAAATGACAAATGAAAGTATGCTTAAAATACAAGAAAGAAGCATATCTTCATGTTGCTGTCAAGACAGAATTGAACTGTACTTCCTAATTGTTGTTGATTGACAAGATCAATTTACTAATATCTAGTGGGTTTAAAGCGAAGTAAGGACTGCAGTTTTGTTGGTTGTCATTTATCTAGCTTAATAGGATAGAGGCATTATTGGTGCAAGCAGGATTTTAAAAACTTTTGCTCTTATCTTTTATTTTGCAATACAATTGCCAAATTCCATCATCATAGACTTCTACTATGATTGGTAAGTGACGAAAGTCCCCAGGAGTTTACCAGTTGGCAGAATGTATTGATTTGCTGCTATATATGAAATTTTAGGCCTGGTAAACTTGTGAACATTTTAATATAGCCTAGGTCTTAGTGATGAGTTAAGTTTGGCCATTTCTTGTACAAAATCTTAACCAAACTGATTGATTAGGTTAAAACCTTGATGGTTTTGATAATTTCAAAATCCTTAAAAACTCATCCTCTAATTATTGGTCCCCAAACAAGGATGTATGGCTGCGAACTTTAATTTAACATCAAAACCCTCCATCTAAACAGTGCAAGTGCTTTTGGAAGCTTTATGAGGAATTTAAGATGCCTGTTAACTTACTAGACTGGAAGTTTGGAACAATGAGCCTTAAGACAGGTCAATATCTCTTCAACAGATGATTTGAATGAACTTTTAATCTCTGAGAACAACTTAAACTTTTAATACTCTCTTATTTGCTGAACTTGCTAAAGAATTTTTTTTTTTCTCACTGAGAGCATGCAGAAGTAGAAACTAATACTGTGTATCATTTGCCATACATGACACCTAGATTGATCCTTACCACACATGATTCCCTAATTGAACCCATGGTTGCAAGGTGGATTTCAGGAAAGCTTCATGATAAAGGAACAGTAATTAGGTTAAAGGGGGGAAAAATGAAACAATTTTTTGAGAGGGAAAATGAACTTCATTGAGGGCTTGGATTCTTTTGCCTAAGATCAGCACAAGATTCAGAGGAGTAGTTGTTAAGTGTTTTTTCGTGAGCCTAGGATTAGCTGCAAATTTGACATAAAGTCTGGTCAGCCATAGACGTAGTTAAAACATCAAACGATTGCTTGGAAAGAAATTGGACAAAGAAAAAAAAAGTTGATCCAGAACCTTTGTTGCTTAATATGTTAAATTTATTTATTTATTTATTTTTTATTATTCTCTTTCCTGCTATTGTACTTGTTTAAATCCTTCAGTTGAAGCTAAGAAGACATGACTGTCCACAACTTCAACTGTCTGAACATTATAATTTGAATTTATGTAGATAACAACAATTGATATGTGAACTGTGGTTAAAAATATTTGAGCTTAACTATAAAACCAATATAAAATATTTTTGCTATAGTACTATGAATGAAACATCTTATCTAGCTAACTAGAGAAATTATAAAACCAGTGTTTGACTAGGTTTTGAATAGTTTTCAAGTTTCAAATCATAAAGGTTTACAGAGTAGTGTCTAGAATCATAGTTGACTTCATAATTAGTGCAAACATTGGTGAGAATCTAATGCCTTTGAGCTCTTCTAGTACCTTTTAAATTTTTTGCACCATATGAATGTTGAGATCCTTAAATCTTCTCTCATATAATTCTTGTATTGAAAGAAAATTGTGTTGCCTATTTTGCCTTTGCCAAACTTTTGTCAAATGCTTGAAGGAGAGGGAAAAATTCCAAATCCTCAAAATAAATAAGAACAAAAATTTAGTTCACATACTTTTAATTGAATGTGCCTTGTAAAATTCATCATTTATCTACATGCTGTTTCTTTTATGCCATTCCATTTGTTTTGACTTTTCTGTGGTTAATTTCAGGCTCGTCAAGCATCAAAGTGCAGGATGAACGGACTGGAACTGTACATTTAGTAGGTTCCCACTCTATATATTCTGCTGGCAATTTGAATGCACAGTGGGCTATAATCTCATTGTTCCTAAGCACACTGCTGTACATTTTGGTTTACTAAAATGCAACAGCTGGCTCTCAATACTAATGGGTAAAACTAAGATAAAAAATTAAAAAAAAAAAATCAAAGTGAAAAGTACTAAATGTACTGATAAGTGGATAGTATATCTCTCATTTACATTCACTTTGGGGTAATATTTTCTTCCCATGGTGAAATGTGGAAATTTATAGATGCCTCCATCAAGCTTCAGTGTACATAGACTTTGATTACATGGCTTAGATTCTCTAATGACTGCAACAAATTCAGTATTCTGATAGGAATTTTGATGCGTATAGTGCATTATGTCTATTAGTATTACATGAAGTATTCTCAATATAAGAATGTACTGATATTTTTCTCAACAATGTTGTGATATTTTTCTCATTTAGTCTGTTGGTTAAACATGTACATCTAAACTTAAAATATGAAAAAAAAAATTAACATTGTGTAGTTTGAAATTGTTTAATTAAAAAGAATGTGAAACATCCATCATTTTTCAATAAACTTAAAATATGAACAATAAGAAAAATTAACAATGTATGGTTGCAATTATTATTTTTGGCTTTTTTAAGCCTATAATTGGTCTTCTTTTTTCTTTTTTGTATTTTTTTCATCAAATAAGTAATAATTTGTGTAGATCTGAGGTCAAATTCTTATTTTTTGCTCTATCATAGTGAGTTTTGTGGGTTTTAAAGAAAGATTTTGTTTATATTGCTACATCAATGAAGGAATCTTTAAGGAATTTTTGATTTGGTCTACTCAAAATTTAAAATTTTCTATTTATATTGTAAATGGGTTAGGCTGAGAATGTTGGAGTATTTTTCCGACTTCTCATTCAGAATTTAAATTTCTTCATTTTAGATTTTGGCGATCTCTTTTACCAAATTCTTTATATGTGGCACTGATGTACCGGTGTTATTGTGACTATTTTTATTTTAATTTCTGAAGTTGTTTTTTTCTTTTTCTTGATAATGTATCTTTTTAGAGTAAGATTTCTTGATATATTTGGTACTATCATTTTGTTGTATTACAGAATTCTTACTCTCTTCCTCGTATTACTCAATAGTAATGTTAGTTGTTCGAAAAAAAAATATTAAGTAATGATATATAAGTTTTTACTGTTCAAAATTATTATTATTATTATTATTATTATTAAATAAGAATGTGAAATGTACATTACATTTAAATTTAAACTTAAATTACAAGAAAATTAACATTGTATAATTTTAGATCTTATACTCTATTAATTTTTTTTCATTTGTTTTAGATTATATTGAATCTCAATTTGAATTTTTGATAAAAAATGTTTATTTCTTATTTTTTACTTTGGAAGATTTTTTTTTTAATTTTCTAATTTCTACTTTAAATTGTACCATATCAATTCATTTTGAAGGAACTAAATTTCTGTACTAAATCATCTCAAAAGATAAAATGGTACTAATATGGAGATTTATAAATTTGGTACGATACTAAAAATTTTATTTTTAAAATCCATGAAATTCGATATGAATTCTTGAGATTTTAAATTTTTAAATTTCTTTGACCCGTACCCTACATTTGATAATTCAAATAAAACTGATTGGAAAAATCCATATTTACCGTCCTACTCTCGTATTTTCTTCTACAATTACCACCTGCATTCTAACTTGTATGAATTGACTCTTTACGCTTGTATTATTATACACGCTGAATGTTTAGTAATGGCGCATGATGGCTCATCAGGGTGTTGAATGTCACTCACTGTTGACATTCACTGCTAAATGAGATTAGGATTTATTATACAAGCAAAACAATATTTTTTAAAATGTTTACATTGGTTCCTTCTATTTTATTTTTATAAATATTGAGTCTATACTTTTATTTTAGTGACATTAAATCTCTAATTAATGTGAATTTATAAAATTTTTTCAATTATATAATATAATTTAATTATTCATATTTTAACGTTTGATAAAAAAATTATAAATGTTATTAAATACTAACACTTTTATGAACATTAGATCTAAATAGTATAATTATGTATTAGTTAATAAGTTTTTTTATCTACTTTTTAAAATAAAAATTGAAGTAAAAATTTTACTAAATGTTATTTTATTAATTTCAAGTAAAAGTAAATGAAAAAAATTATATATGTATAAGTTTTTGACAAATAAAAAAAATTGTATTTGAAAGAGTAATACATTTTTTAAAAAACAAAAACTATACTATTGATATAATTTATAATTTTTAAGAAAATATTTCCAATTTAGTTAGGGAAAAGCATATGGTCTATCCTTAACTTTGAATCATTTGTCAATTTAATCTTATTTTCAAAGTTATTTCAGTTTGTTCCTCCAACTTTTTGATTTGTGTCAATTCTATCCAAACGGTAATGAGCATAAGGCATAGCTGAGGTGACATTCCTACGTGGCATAAGAGCGTCTGACATGATAAAAAAGCGTCTTACGTTGTCATCTCACCTGATTAATTCTATCATCAACTTTTCGAGTTGTGTCAAATCTATCCAGATGACAAATAATTTTTGAAATTTTTTAAAATTATGTTCATAATTGCTTAATAATGCATATAAAGACTATTTAGTTATAATCGAAAAATTAAAATTAATTGACTCAATTAATTTTTAGTGTTAAATTATGATAATAAATTATTTTCTCTTAAAAATAAAACAAAATTAAAAATTAATTTGAATTTTAATATTGTAAATATTTTTTAAAGATTAAATATAAAAATAAATAAATAATAAAGGAATCTTTAGTAATTTAAAAAAAAAAGAGAGACCTCACGCCATTTACAATGGTAAAATGACTTTCTAGCCATTGAAAATTGCAAGATGTCTATGTGAGAGCCACTTTTGCTGTCACATAGGCATATAACTTCTCTATTAAAAAAAAAAATTAAGGTTCGTGTTAAACATAAAAAATTATATCAAGAAACACATGTTATGCCTAGATAAATTAAGAGTTATTAGTAGATTTATTTTATTTTAAGGTAAAAAGTAAATTATTTTTAAACTTATGGTTATTTTAACACAAATATTCAATTTTTGGTGATTTAGTAAAAAAAAATTTGACTTTCAAATGGTGAAATAAAAAACGACAAACTTTTTTTTTCTCATTTCTCCAAAAATAAAAAGAAAAAAATAAAAAAGTGACTGTCACATAGGTATCTCACCATTTTCAATGGCTAAAAAGCCATTTTGCCATTGTAAATGGCGGGAGGCCTCTTTTTTTTTTAATTACTAAAGATTCATTTATTATTTATTTATTTTTATATTTAATCCTTAAAAAAATATTTATAATATTAAAATTCAAATTAAATTTTAATTTCATTTTATTTTTAAAAGAAAATAATTTATTATCATAATTCAACACTAAAAACTAAATTGAGTCAATTAATTTTAATTTTTTAATTATAACTAAATAGTCTTTATATGCATAATTAAACAATTATGAATATAATTTTAAAAAATCTCAAAATTTATTTGTCGTCTGGATAGATTTGACACAATTCAAAAAGTTGAGGATAAAATTGATTAGATGAAATGGCTACGTAAAACACTTTTTTGTCATGTCAGATGCTTTTATGTCACGTAGGAATGCCACCTCAGCTCTGTCTCATACTCATTGTCGTTTGGATATAATTGACACAAATCGAAAAGTTGGAGGAACAAATTGAAATAACTTTGAAAATATAATTAAATTAACAAATGGTCTAAAGTTAAGGATAGACTAGATGCTTTTCCTAATTTAGTTATTATATTAAAAATTGAATAAGTATATTAAAAATTTGAAAATAAGGACATCTTTTAATAATTTACTATTTGAAATTAAATTAATAATAAAATTTGTAAAGTAATATGATATAAAGTAGTGTTAAAACAATATTAATAAAAAATGTTATTTTAAATGGAATGATACCACTTATTATAATTAAATAAAATTAGTTATTTTAATCAAAATAAGAAATTTCAGTAAGCTATAAAAGAGACAATGACTTTAAGATACTTTGTGAATTATAAATTAGAAATTTAAATTAGTAAAATTTATAAATATATTTCAATAATAAAATATATAAATACTAATAACTAATTAAAATATTTATTGATAGTAAAAACATAATTAATGAAATCATTTAAAAGTAATAAAAACATAATTAATGAAATCATTTAAAAGTATGAATTTATTAAAAATTTTAAAATTATTAAATTAGATAATTTGCATATTTTGCTACACATTAGTAACACTATATGTATCTTTCATAACAGAGAGCCTTAATGCGTGAAAATTAATGAATGAAAGTACAGAGTATCAATATATACAAATAGGAGTGCAAGAAATAATCATAAAAAATAAAAAAATACAGTAGGAAGTATGGCTTTTCCAAAACTAATTTCTTATTTGAGCATTAAAAAAAAAAAAGTAAAACTCATATTCATGCTTCTAAATTTTTCACACTTAAATCTCTCAAATTATATTTTGTATATCTAAACCTTCGTAGTTGATGAATTGAAAATTTTAAACCATTCAGTCAATTCTTGTAACGTAAAGTATTTTTTTTTAATTCCTAAAATTTTATATTTTTAACATTCATACCATATTTTATTGTTTTAACACTTATATCACTTTTAAAATATTTCATTAGTAAAAAATAATTTATTATTTTAATTTCTAATATTTAAAATTAAAATATAAATATAAGTTTATATATAATAATAATAATAATAATTCATATTTTACATTTAAAATATAAAATTATATATACATATTTAAAAATTTTAAATTTTGAAAAATAAATAAATAAGTTAATGTTAAGATATAAAAAAGATTGTAATAATACTATTGTTTTTTCACAATATTTTGAACTATACAAGTTTTATTTTTAATAAAATTTATAGTTTTAGAATAAAATATTATGATGAAAAAGAACATCATAATTAAAAGACTTTATGATAAAAATGTGGGAATATTAGGTGTAGCAACATGATAATTCACTCCGATCCCAGCAATAGTTAGGCCACTGAGCATAGGGATCGTAGGGTTCGCAAAGTTCCTAAACATTGTATCACCAGAGGCAATCCCGCTAGCATGAGCAACTTCATCAACCTTGATAGGATCACCCTCATCATCAACATCATGAGAAGTCGAACAAGACCTCTTACAACTTGATCTCTAACGCTATAACAAATAAAACAAAGATAAATCCTAAACTCATTTCCTTTCAGTTTATCATTAATAAGACTATGTTTGCTTGCTTAAAAGATTAGAATAAAAGAAAACAAAGTAATAACATATTGGTTCATAAGAAGAAACTTGAGACGTGGTCGGACCTCGAGAAGACCATGATAATCTAGTGCTTGGACCATGAGAGCGAACATAACCTCTTTGGGTGGATGGACCAGTAGCATTAATTAACTAAGGGATCAGAATCTCAGTATAAGGACAATCAACATGCCCTAGAAAGGTCTTAACCGACTCTCCAACCTTAGTAATAGCCAAAGCTTCCTTATTAAGCTCACGACCCCAGAACATGCCACTAGGTTGAGAAAAAGGAACTCTCTTTAGACGAGATCCATTCCACTAGCGGTATATGTACTCAGCCAAGCCTGATTAGTGGGGCCAGTCAATAGCACTCTTTGGCAAGTCAACTGCCATGTCATCTCTAGAGACCAGGTGCTTTTATCCGATAGCCATTAAAGAGACCAAATTTGATTGAATAAACGAAAAACAACGGCATTAAGCAAAATTCAGGTAAATTCTCTGGATAGTACCAAAACTTTGCATTCGATTACAAAATGGTACCATTACTTCAATTTGTATCTTTTTGGTACCAAAATATCGATTTTAGTTGCATCAGGAAGTCCCAAACACACAATCAGGCCAAATTGGATGGCGTGACATCAGGAAAGAGCACTGGTAGATCACGACGGGACAACAATAGCTTAACGTGGGGCAATGACAATGGACTGCTAATCGTTGACGGCTTGAACAGCAATCTCTGGCAATGGGACAGCAACTTGCAGTAGCCTATTTGCGATCTGTAGATTGCAATTTTCCTGCGAGTTGCTACAGTTCTTGCTAGGTGACAATGCTGGGTACCGAATCTCCAGTTGCCACATCATTAAATTTGGCCTGATTGTGTGTTTGAGACCTCCCGGTGCAACTAAAATCGATGTTTTGGTACCAAAAAGATACAAATTGAAGTAATGGTACCATTTTGTAATCGAATGCAAAGTTTTAGTGCTATCCATAGAATTTACCCAGTAAAATTCACAAAGAATAAAAAGAGAAAATAATAGAGGAGTAAGATAATGATTGCTTGAAAGTCAAACTGCTTATAAATCTCCTAGATTCCACTTGAATCTTGATCAAGTCATTAGTCTTTTTAATCCACTTAGAATACCAAGGAAAGCCATCTTCAGTCCAACGTCTAATGGTGGAATGGGGCATAATCCCGAACTTATAAGCCCAAATCTGCAGAAATGACATATCAGTAAGTCAGGAAAATTAAGATGCAAAAATTAAAAGAAAAGTGAGAGATTGACACTCACATCATTGATGAACAAACAATCGCAATCCTTGAAGCATCTTGACTAACATCATCCAAGCTGCAAACAAGTGAGACACATTATTTCCAAAAAAAAAGTGAGACAAATTAGTAGTACCTTTGTTGTACTTCAGAAGCTCGTCCAAATCCCTCAACATAGGTAACAACCATAATGGACCAGCACCAGATGGTTTGGGAAGATAACAACACTGAGCATGTAAAACAAGAAATAACAAGCCAACTACTCAATAAAAACATCTATAGAATCATACTATTAATACCCAAATTTTTATGATCCCCTAAAAATCCGATGATGAAGGATTTCTGTCAATCAGACAATGGGAGAGCTCCTTTAGGAGTTTTCTCAGGCGTGCTCAAACTGAGAAAAAACCCGAAGAAACCAAAAAGAAATAAAAAAGAAACCAAAAAGCAACCAGAAACCTCAAAAAACCAAATTGGGCTTGAAAAGGAGCTAAAGAGTGGGGAAAAGCCCAGGGGGACAGGTCAACCCATAAGTGTGGGTTGACAACCCACGAGTATGGGTTATCAATCCACACTTGTGGGTCAAATGACCCATAAGCCCCCTGCGTGGGTCAAATGACCCACAAGCCCCCTGCGTGGGTCTAAGACCTAAGAGTGTGGGTCTAAGACCTAAGAGCGTGGATCCAAGGCCTGTATTGTTAAAAACTTGATTTTTTCCTCTTTTAGGATGATTTTGGCGCATTTTTCAAGAATCTCTCTTGGAGAGGGAAAATAGTACTGGTTTTGGATGAATTTTCACTCTCTCTCTCACATCTAAGGCATTTGGAGACCCATTTACACCCACACACATAATCAAAAAATCATTTTGTCTTAGGATTTAGACCCTTAAATCCAAATCGAGCTCCTTCTAAGTCAAAGCCGGTCCCTTTGGAGATCTTTCAATCATTTTTAATTAAAAATAGCATTTTTATCTTCTTTTTCATCTTATTTCTCCCTTTTTTTAATCATTTTTTGCATTTTTATTTATTTTATTGTGAATATTTATTATTTCGGTGAAGTTGTGATTTTTTTGGTGATTTTGAAATTTGGATATAAGATATGTTGATGAAGTGGGTAGTTCGGGTGAATTCGTGAGTGTTTGCATTTATTTTTGCATTTTTTCACCATTTTTGCATCATTTTTCCTTTTATATAAAAAATGGGTATTTTGGTATAAAGTTAGCATTTTTATTATTGTTTTTGCACTATTTTAATCTATTATTTTCATTTCTGTAATTTTTATTCATTTACATGTTTATTTCTGTATTTTTATTATTTTTATTGCATTTTTGCTATTTTTGTTGTCTTTATGCTTTTTTATGGTAAATTTGACATTTTCATCATAAAATTCACATTTTTATGGT
>CATIWM010154317.1:0-24511 GCA_949671775.1 Mallotus repandus | reverse complement strand
AGAGAAAAAGAAAGGAAAAGAAAAGAAAAAGAAAAAGAAAAAGAAAAAGGAAAGAGAGAGCTAAAGAAAGACAAGGAGACAAGAAAGACAGAAAGCAACAAATGGAGAAAGAGAAGAAAAAAGCACGTCTTTCCTGTCAAGCTTGTTGAGATCCAAATCAACATATTATATTCCTACGTAAATATAATGAAATCTAATTGATTTTGTGTGTTGTGTTGTGTACTACTTTGATGGAGAGATCAGAAAAGAAAAAAAATAGGTCCTGAGAGAGAGAGAGTATGAAATGGTCCTTGGTAATTGTAGTAATGGAGCAGTTTTACATTTATTTTTAAAAATATATATATATATATATATAATATTTTTTTTTGGCAATTTTTTTTTCTTTTTCACCAACTCCCTCAATTCATTCCAAGAAATTCTCACTCTTTATCACTTTTATGAACAAAAAAAGTAAAGCAAAAGGCAATGCCTTTCAGAATATAAGCTAGGAAAGGACTACAAAATAAAGACATGAGAAATTTGGTATAATGCTATTTACCAACTAGGAAAGTGGTTGCTTCTTTTTTTTCTTATTCTTTTTTAATATAAAAAATTAAACAAAATAATTATAAAATCGTTTCTCTCTGCTACCAATTATTTCACACAAATTAAAATTAATCAGCTTGTAAATTTCATCTAGTAATAAGCAATTTATATGAGAACATGAGCTCATTTTTGTGGGTGACGAGCTCGCTATTCATATTTTTTTCTTCTTTTTTTCCCTAACAATCAACCATTTAAAAATAAATTATTTATTTTTAAACACCAATAAATTTATGTTTTTAAAGAAAAAGATTATAGAAAATTTCCTTTTGTGATGAAAAGCACAATTATGCTTTACCTCAAAACATGCATGTTGATCGATAGATACAATGATCTATCAGATAATGCCGAAATTTTAAACCTTTGTTGTCATTCTTAAAACATTATTCTTTGTAATGATTAACTTTATCATTGCACTTTAAATTTAGTATTGGATAAAGCTTTGGGTGTCAGTCATAATGTAGCTTTAAAAAAAGAAGATTTAATCTCGCAATTTGTAACCACACATCCAAGGGAAGCTTCTTTGAAAGTCACATTACCAATAGTAACACCCTAATTTTCAGCAGGCAAAAGTTAATTTAGTACTAATCCAACAAAGATTTGTTGACTTTATTTCACCAGGAACTGTAAACATTGATATGGCAGTTAATTTTTATTTGAGTGATGCTAAATGATTAAAATTTCATCACAAATTTTTAGTTATAAAAAGAAATTAAATTTTTATCATTAAATTATTAAACTAATAATTTAATTGACTAAACCACCCTTAAAAATAAAACTTTATTAACTCTGCATTACTTTTTTTACATTAAATATAGAAAATAAATATTTTAATATCTTACTAATACCCAGCTTCCTTAACAATTTTTTTTATGTCAAAAACTTTAGGAAGCTGGTGAGCAAACAATCTATTTGTCATTGATTTGTAGATGATTTAAAAAGAAAGAACTACATATGTTACCTTTATTATGTTGAGATGGAGATTTTTGCACTCCATCACTAATATTTTTAAAGTGTAAATAACATAAATACCGTCAACTTCAATATTTATGTTTTTTAATAATCTTTTTCACACTTCACTATAAATGTTCTTAAATTTTAAATGACACAAATATTTTCAATTTAAAATTTTACTTTTCATTGATAAATTTTTTAAAATCATTCTATTAATAATATTTTCAATACTAAACCATATTTATACAAAAAAAAGACATGATTTTAATGAATTATTTTTTTTATTTTTAAAAAAAATAAAATTAGTAGTTATTTATATGATAATTTTTTATTTTAAGTGTTAGAAATAATAATTTGAGATGTTTTAAATTTTAATTTTCTTTGCAACTTAATTTAAATTCTTTTTTTTTTTTTAAATTTTAGTAACACAAGGAAACACTTGTTAGAGTAAAACCATATAAAATTATAACACAACTAATAATTAATCTACTTAAACTTAAAGTATAAATTATGCATCAAATTTCTTGTAAAAAATTAAAAATTTATATCAATAAATATAAAAGATGTGTTCAATTTAGCATTAAGAAATAATTTATACATATATACTTATATAGTACTTATTTTATTTAAATAATGTATGAATAATATTCTTTTGAAAAAATCTAAATATGTGAGTTAATTAAATAAAAACAATTATCTCAAAAAAATTTAAATAGTAAAAATTAAAGAAAATTTATTTTTCATAAGAATTGTAATTTATTTAGATAATAAAAACTAGAGAAAGTTTTAAAAAAATAATAAAAAGGAAGATATTAAAGTTAAGGATATTTAGATCATTGGAACTTTAAAAACATTAATGATGGTGTGCGAATATAAAGTGTTGAAGTGCAAAAATCTCCACCCATTATACACTCCATCAATTTTCAAAACATTTGATCTTTCTTTTTTATAAAAAAAAAAATCTGAAAAATACTATATTCTCACATTTGTTCTTATTTTCCTTTTTCTATTATTAATTCAATATCAACACATTTAAAATATTATATTTATATCTAATCCTTAATTTGATTTTTAAAGGTTGAGATAATTCTTAATCCAAAAAAGAATCTTATGATTTTATTTAGAATGTACCAAGATATAAAGTGTTAGAATCATTTTCCGAAGCCCTCAAGGCCAATGATGAAAACATGAAAATGTCTCACCATTTAATGATATTGATGAAGATTGTGAAGAAAGGATTTTCTTGTATTGATTGAGTAATGTTTACAACATATGTATATATAAAACAAGTGGAAGGGTACAAGTAAAATACAAATACTTGAATAACAAACATAAACAGTGGTTAACCGATGTTATCCTTGATACCCCCCGTCAAGCTGATGGTGTCCGAATGGATAACCGAAACTTGTCACATAAGAACTGATACCAGGCTGTTGACAATGTCTTGGTCATAATGTCAGCTATTTGATCGATAAAAGAGATGAAGCACACTGGTAGCCATTTGGACTAAACTTGTTCTCAAACAAAGTAGTAGTCTAGCTCAATGTGCTTGGTTCTTGTGTGTAACACCGAATTAGCAGAGAGATAAATGGCACCCACATTGTCACACCAAAGTGTAGGTGCCGATGATAATGTAACACCAAGTTCATGGAGCAGAGAGCGGATCCATATAATTTCAACAGAGGCATTTACAATAGCCTTGTATTCACTCTCAGTAGAGGAGCACGCTATAGTAGGCTACTTCTTGGCCATCAATGAGATGAGATTTTGACCAAGAAAGATTGCAAATCGACTTGTTGATCTTTGGTCATTAGAGCAGCCTCCCCAGTCACTATCCTTAAAGCATTGAAGATTGGTTGGAGAAGAATGAATAAAAGTGAGAGAGTGACAAACTGTATGTTTCAAGTAGCGAAGAACTCGCTTGACAGCTTGCCAATACATGTCGTTAGGGCAATGCATAAATTGGCAAAGGTGGTTGACAACAAAGGCAATATTAGGACATGTTAAGGTTGCATATTGTAATGTGCCAATGAATTATCTGTAAGCTTCTCCATTTGGCAAGAGGGTACCGGATGTCTTGGTGAGAGGAGGAATAACCGCCATTGGTGTAGTGCTTGGCTTGCAGTCGGTCATGTTTATCCGAGTGAGTAAGTCAACAACATATTTTTGCTAGGAAAGCAGCAACCCTTGTGGAGTTCAAATGGCCTCTATGCCTAAGAAGTAGCTTAAGGGGCCAAGATCACGCAAGGGGAACTCTTGTTGCATAGATTGGATGACTGAATTGATAGTATCTGTGCATGAACCTGTAACAATGATGTCATCAACATAGATAAGAATAAAAACAGAGTTAGTGCCACGAATCCGAATGAATAAGGAACTGTTAGCTTTTGAGGAAACAAAGCCTTGTTGAAACAAGAAATTTGCAAGTCGGGTGAACCATGCTCTAGGAGATTGCTTGAGGCCATAAATGGATATGTGTAGTCGACAAACAAAGTTTGGGTGAGATGAATTTACAAAGCCAGGTGGTTGAGACATGTAAACCTCATCTTGCAATGTTCCATGAAGGAATGCATTATATATATCAATTTGCCTGATACACCAATTATTAGTAATAATAATACTAAGAATTGTGCAAATTGTTGTGGCACGAATAACATGGATGTATGTTGTTTAATAGTCTAACCCATGTTGTTGATTATATCCTTTGGCAACCAAACGCACTTTATAGCGTTCTATTTGCCCATCCGATTTGCATTTGATATGGAATACCCATTTACAAAACACAATGTTCTTATTTGATAGACAAGGAACAAGGGACCATGTGTTATTGGTCATCAAGGCCTGAATTTCTATAGACATGGCTTCTCTTCATTCATGGTGTTTTTTGGCTTGTGAATATATAATAGGTTCAGTGAGAAGAAAATTGGGTGGGTTGGTGCATAAAGGATGTTTAATGGTGAGATGAGCTGCTCTTCATTGTAAGGTGGAAGAGCAAAGTTGCATTGAATGGGTACGTGTTGGGGGTTCAGGTTGGTTCGGATGTAGATAAGAGGTGAGGTCAACCACTAAGTTTAATCTTGAAGGTGGTTGGATAGATGAGGGATGTTGAATGATTCGGTTGGTAAAGGGAGAAGATGATGGAGATAAGGGTGACATTGTTGTATTGGTTGGATGGGGTGAGGGTGATTCAGTTTGGGTTGAAGATGATAAAGGGGATGATATTGTGTTGTTGGGTGGAGGTGGTAGGATGCAGCTGTTTAGTTTGGTAAGGATGATGAAGAGTTGGTGATAAGAGTGTTGGAGGAGGTAGGGGAAGGAGAAGAAGATGAGGAAGGAGAAGTAGGATTGAAGTGGAAAACCATACCTGAAGGATATCCAGTAGAGATAGGAGTCTGATGTACAATTGTCAACCAAGGAGAATTATCTTGAGATGCATCGATTTTTTCATGAATGGGAATATAATAAAATGGAAAAATTGACTCATTAAAATTGACAAAACATGCATGATGAATTTTGCTAGAAGTTAAATCCAAACAATTAAAACTCGAATGATTTTTTATAATGCCAAGATAAACACATTCTTTTGATCGAAAGGCAAATTTATTTTTGTTGTATGGGCGAAGAAGAGGAAATATTGCACAACCAAAAATTTTAAATTCTTTGTAAGATGGTGCAAGACCAAAATTTTTTTGAAATGGATTATGACCTTTTAACACATATGTGGGCATGGAATTTATGAAAGAAATAGCATGTTCATAAGCAAATGACCAATATTTTAAAGGAACATATGAATGAGCTAGTAGATATATAGTAGTATCGACAATGTGTCATATTTTTCTTTCAGATACCCCATTTTGCTCATGTGTATGAGGGCAGGTAATGCGATGTGCAATACTATTTGGATTAAAAATTTTGTTTAATTTATGGTATTCACCTCCCCAATCATTATGAAAGGCTTTTATTTTTGTATTAAATTGTCTTTCACCATAAGAGTTAAATTGTACAAATATTTGATAAAGATCATTATGCTGTTTTATGCAGTATAACTAGCAATAATGTGTGAAATCATCAATGAAAATGACGAAATAGCAATAACCATTGACAGAAGTAATAAGGGCAGGTCCCCAAATATCTAAACATAAAATTTGAAAAGGTGCATTTGAATGATGAACAACTCTATTTAATGGAAATTTAGAAATTTGCCTAATCAGTATGATGAACAATTTAAATTTGAAGCATTATTGGAAGAACGACATGGTAATTAAAATTCTTTGATGATCTTGGCGACTGTCTGGAATTTTAGGTGTCCAATATGGGTATGAAAATCATTGATGGAAACCTTGACAACGCTGTGAGCCTGCAGAAAGGGAACAATTATATATAGACTATCTCTACTAAGACCTTGGAGTAGGATTTGCCGAGTTTTCTGATCCTTTACAAAAAAAAAAAAAATGAGTGGGGTGAAATTCAAAGAAACATGAATTTTCAATAGCAAACTTTTGGACTGAAAGTAAAGATTTTGTTAAAGAAAGAATATTTAAAACATCGGATAAATGAAAGGTTTTAAATAGGAATTGAATTGTAGAGAATCCAGTGCTAGAGATATGCAAACCTTGACTATTAGCAATAAGGATTTGGTTTTATCCCTGATAAGAGTCATTGATGGAAAGAGATGAGATGTCTGGAGTCATGTGGTATGTTGCACTAGTGTTTGGGTACCAACAAGGATTCAGTGAGCCATATGCTGTTTGAGAGGCGGAATCATGAGGAGAGACTTACGATGGAGTATAATAAGCAATGTTGGCTTGAGGAAACTCAGTATTATGTTGATAACGCCTATGACATTCCTTAGCGGTGTGATTTCTATAACTGCAAATTTAACATCAAGAACGATGCTGCTGGTTGTTATAAAAATTTGGGGGGGGGGGGGTACGGAATTTTGAGGTGATATGGGCAAGAAAGGCTGTGGTGAAAAATGAGGGTGTGTTTGGGTGAACCAAGATGGTGGAGGGCAGGATGGAGGTGGTTGAAAAGAAGTGTGGGAGGAAAAATAAGCCAAGGTAGGCTCCTGAGTGCTACGTAACAAGATCTCATGTGCCACAAGTTGGCCTTGTAACTCATGTAAAGGAATAGGTTTTGGCCGGAGATTAAGTGTTGAGACCATTGAATGAAATTCAAACCCGATGTTGTGATATATGATCACATTGAATTTTGTAGTCGATAGGATATGGCCAGTAGTGCCAAGCTCATCAGTAAGAGCTTTGGCTTTTTATAAATAATTGGAAACCGACATATTGTTCCTCTTGAACTCTTAGAGGTCAATATTCAGCTCAGCTACAATTGGCGATTTTATGAGACTGAGCCAAAAGCATGTGCCAAAGCATTCTAAATAGCAAATGATGATGTTAAACCAACAACATAGAAGTAGACTTCCTCAGTTAATGAAGAGAGGAGCCAGGTCATTAACATCTGATCCTTTTTGAACCATTCGATATAAGCAGGATTAGGAATGGTGGTGTCAGAATTGGTAGGATGTGAGATGGTTTTGGGTAGGGCTAGCTGAGTACCATCAACATATCCCTATAATATTTTGATAGTTTAGCAAAGAAAGAAATTGGGTCTTTGAAGCCAAGTAGTTTCAAAAGTTGAGTTTAATAGCAAAGGTGTGGTGTGTTTGGTTGGTGGAGGTGGGAGTGGTGACTGGAATAATGGAAGAAGATGAAGTTTGGGAGGTGGTGATATCTGTCATATTGGTTATGAAAAAATGTTAATGCTCTGATACCATGTGAAGAAAGGATTTTCTTGTATTGATTGAGTAATGTTTACAACATACGTATATATAAAACAAGTGGAAGAGTACAAGTAAAATACAAAAACTTGAATAACAAACATAAATAGTGGTTAACCAGTGTTATCCTTGATAAAGATAAGCACTTTTCAAGGAGTTTCGAACCTAAACAAGACACTAAGACTTTACCCGATTACAAAATCAATCCTATTAAAACAAAATCAAGCCCTACACAAACCTTTATTCAACTCTAATAAGGGTGAGAAAAGGGTATTAACATTTGAAAGAAAAAGGCAGTTGTGTAAATGGTATCTTTTATCTTGATAAGCAAAACTGTAAAAAATGAGTATAATGTGTTTGTTTTTATATTTTTTATACTAGTTTTTGTTCCAATTACCTTGATTCAAAAAGTCAAATTGTGGTCATTAGTTTTTTCGGAGGTTAGATTGTGCTCCCAATGTCACATATCGGTTCAAAATTGTCTTTTAAAATTATAATATGTCTGTAGGTCCCTTTTGATAAAAAGTCAAAATTTTGACCCCTAGTGGTCAAAACGGGTCCTATAAATGTCCACCTTATCATTCCTCTCATCATTTGGACACTTGTCAAAAAATGTATTGTAATTAATGTTGGTATGCTTAAATGATGTCGAAAAGGACTGTAGGTGATTAGAGTGATTTACCCTTGAATGTGACTGATAGATTGAATCGCAAAATGATTTTATAATTCAAAAAGTAGCTAGTGAAGCAAATCCGAACTTTAGTGTTTAATTATTGAATTTTAAAGTAATATTTCAGCATTAGGAATTTTATTATTGCAATTTATTTTGTCATTTCAATTCACTTTGACATTGTTAGCTTGTAGAAATACAATTAAGGCTAGTACTTGGTATCAATCTCCTCATGGAAGCAATGCTCATACTCATCTATACTACTTGTCGTGAACTGTGCACTTGCAAAAATTTGCTAACTAACTAACTATATATATATATATATTTATCCAAACCCTTAGTCTCAAATTCCTAACTCTACTAACTTGTTACTAACATCTAACATTCATCTCTCTTCTAGTATTTTATTTTGTTCATTTTAGAATCATATACTTGAAGTATACCAAAATAAATCAAAAGTATACCATTTTATGTTTCATTATATGTGCATTTATGATCGTAAATATGTATCCTTTCGTACAATATATGTATATTTTCACTTTTTATTTTATTGATTATTACCTTCCTTATCACTTCATTTGGACATTAATGTTGTCTTTTCTTTCTTTAATTATTTCATACTATGATGATTAAATGTTAATAATTATTAATTGGGTTTTGATTCTTTGAATAGTATGTCTTACACACATTCCAAGCAACTTTATTTCTCATTATTTTTAAGGGTAAATTACTATTTGCCCCATGTGTTTTGGCCTAATACACTATTTCATCCCTAACATTTATAAAATACTTATTCTTTCCTGACATTTGAAATAGTTAACACTCATTAGTCTTCTGTCAGAGATGAAATAGTACACGAATTTGCAAATGTCAGGGATGAATTTTTATTTTTTTACAAGTCAAGGATGAAATAGTGTATTAGGCCAAAATATAGGGGCAAATAGTAATTTACTCTATTTTTAATTTTACCATCTTTTATTTTCTCAATCTTCTATTTTTCTTATTTTCTTATTTTTTGATTTTTATCAAGTATTAATGCATTCTTTCTACATCTGTCTTTTAATTCTTATTTTATTTTTTAATCCAATTTTAAATAAAAATTAAATTTTATACATCTCATTTTAATATCCTTATGTTTTTTTATTTGTATTTTAATATAGAATATCTTCATTTATAACTTATTTTTTGATTGTATTATGTGACTAATATTTTTATGTGAATATTATTGACCTTTGGTCAAGGCTAATGCAAGGATCTTCTTTTCTTTTCTTTAATATTTTCCTTATTCTAATAGTTATTTGGGTACAAGGCGCAATAGTTTGTAATATTGAATTAATCGATCCAATGTACAAAATTCATATTTTGAGGCCTATATTGATGAATAATTCATGTTATAAATTAAAGACTTCAATATACCTAAATAAAACTGTTTAATCAAATTGTTTTTTATAAAATAGTTTTCTTAAAATCAATATTCTTACTATTTTTAAATTTTTAAATATTTAAAACTTTTAAATGTGTTTCCAAAATTTTTTTTCAATGTTTTGGCCCCAAATCTCGATTAATAAAGCATCAAGAGATGAGATGTTTGCAAAAATGTTAGCCTTTCTTACTTTTCTTTGTTTATTTATTTATTTTATCTATCTTTGAAGAATCTAGGATGGTATGTTTAAGATCTCCATATTATAATAATTATGTCATAATTACCATGCCATGTAGAATAGTATGCTTATATTATTACTACGTTCATACATCTTTTATGTGTCTTGCTAAATCCATGATCATGCACTGTAAATAATTCACCATGTTCATGCATACTGCCATTATTAGTATAGATTATATAATATCATATATAGTTATAGATAGATAAATAACATAAATAACATAAATAATATATATATATATATATATATATCTAATAAATAAAAATGCTTGAAAAGTAAATAACAATAAAAGTAAATGTTAGGAGTTAGAAGAGTTAGAAAAGTTAGAAATGTTAGTAAGTTGAGAGATTGAATAAAAAAATGCAAATACAAATGCATGATTCATACAAACATTAAATAAATATGGGGTGCATATATATATATATATAAACAATAAATAAAAATGCTTGAAAAGTAATTAACAACAAAAGTAAATGTTAGGAGTTAGTAGAGTTAGTAAAGTTAAGGATAGAGTTAGTAAAATTTGATCATGAACACAAAATAATTGAAAAACATTGATATCAATTAAGGGTAATTGTTCTAAAATACCTTAAGACTCTCTTGAGTTCAATTAAGCATGCAAAGATTAAAATTTAACCTACTCTCGTGGTTAAGAGGTTAATCTAAACTCATTAAGTTCTTTAACAGTTAATTTACGACCATAAACAGTTGTGTACTGTCATGGTTCCCTGAAGAGCTCGCCTACTCTCGTGGTCGAGTGATCTAAGTCCAATGAATTTTAAACTAGTGAATTCTCCTAACTCTCGTTGGTAGAAACACCCATAAACATGCAAACAAACAGGCCAATAATGAAAGCATAAAAATAATTGCAATTCATAAAATTAGCTGAAAATCAATTCAAATAATAATAAAATTTTTGTTCAATTATGTCATAGAATAGCTACTCCTAACCCAAACTCTAAAAGAAAATTAGCCACGCATGATTGTGGCAAAGCACATAAACATAATTCAAAGAATTAAAAAGGAAGAAGAATTAATAAAAACTCTTGAATTGTTGCACAAATCTTCTTCAATCTCCGTTTAGCTCCTGTTTGTGGCCTTCAATTGATGATAAAAGATGACTTCTAGCTTCTCATAATTCTCCTTTTATAGAGTCCACTAGGCCAAGAACTTGAAAACCCTTAAAATTCTCTTCCTTTCGGGCAAGGAAAACTACTAATTTGATATGGCTTATATCATGGCTTAAATAAGGCATGCGGCCTTATTCTACTTATTTCAATTTTTGTCACGGCTTAGACAAGCCATGACATATGTTGTGTCATGATGCTTGGGCATGCACACAGTTTAGATCATGCCTTCCCACATGTTGTGTTGAAATATTTCCTTTCCTTCTAGCCTTGCAGATAACCTCACAACTTTGCTCATGGCTTAGAGAAAATGTGTCACTTCTCTTTAACTAAATTCCTTGTTCGACATGGCTTGGGCAAGCCATGAGGCTAGCCATCTCAACTCTACTCTATATTCCTTTTAGATTTCCTCTTTAGACTTAACTACAAAAAGAAAAATTAATTAATATCAAATAAAAATTCCTTAAAAATATGCTTTAAATAATAAAATCCTAATTAAATTATAACACTAATATATTTCCTATTTGAACTTATATTCTACCCAATTTATTCTAATTTTTATTCAATGATTCATTATTATTCAACTCAAAAACATGTAAATATTATACACATCATTCGAGATACATGCAAAAATGCATTTTTCACAAAAAATGAGTCAGGAAAATGAAATAAGCATATGATAAGGATATGCAATCAAACATACGTCAAGTAAACACGTACATGAAATGCAAATGCATTCAACTACCCACTCGGGCATTGTACTCAATACTCACTTCAGTGCTAAAAGTTCTAACATTCACTTCAATGTTAGGAGGTAGTGCTAAAAGTTCTGTCTATTTTCTCTGATTAGTATGTGATACTAATAATGGGAGGTAGTGAGTCTCATACTACTTGATATGAGATATTAGAATAGACATGTGGATACCTATATGATGGTGGATCGAATAGAGATGTTAGATTTGTGATCACAAGGATATTCACTTATATTAAATTATCATAATCTAGGTCATAATGGTGCATATAATCCTTTGATTTGAGGTGACACGATCATCCACATTTGAGTGGTTAGGGTTTGTTACTGGTTACACACTTGTGTTAATCACATATGTGTATATAACATGTGATGGCTCTAGTTAGTTAAATGTAGAGATGAGTGTTTGACCAATATGGGATTCATTGCTTGGAGTGAACTGGGATAAGATCTTATGTTATCTAAGTTTTTTCTTGATCAATAAGTTCTTGGCCAAGACAAACATAACACAGTTCAAAAGATTTTTAGTGCTAGAAAAGTGTTTTTTAGTATTTATTATGTTTGATAAAGAATTATTAGAGTTTGACTAAACTTAACTCTAGGCTATATCAGGATCTTCTATGAGGGGATTTTAATGCAAAGTAATTATGACCATACAGTTCATGTGAATTAATATATGCATTCATTTCTAGTTGGGTAATTATGATATTGATGCTAGGGGTCACTCACAACTGATGATAATTAAATGTTTATAATTAGGATTTTCACGTTTAGACTTGAAAGGAGTTTTAAATAATATCAACTATTGATATTATTTTCTCATTGCCAATTAGACATGAACCTAGCAAGTCACTCCCAAAAGTGTTTTACCAAATCACCATCTATATTAATCTAATTATTAATTAAAGTGTTTAATTAATATTAATGGAATTAGATTTATGCTTTAAGCAATGATTCTAGCATATCATAAAATCTAATTCAAGTAAGGGTTTAATTATTAATTTATACTTAATTAATATGGGATATTAATTGAAGTATTAAATTAATAATAAATGTTGTTTCCATTTGGACTTGGATTAATGGCCTAAGTAGTTTAGGCCTAGGCCTAAAAGAGTTTTGGACCAAAGATTAATATAAAGTATTGAAAAAGCCCATGAACCTAATCTAGGCCCATTTGTTTGATGGATTGGGTTTGGTCCAAGTGTTGGCTCAATTACAAAGCCTAAGTCCATAAAATAATATAGTTAAATTTGGCATATTAGGAACATTAAATCTTTAATAAGTAAATTGTTGACTTTGGAAAATTAAAGATTATATAACATAGATAAATGTGGGAATGAATGTAGACATAATAGATGAGATGTATTCTCTACATAATGCTTTTTACACTAATGAGTTATACAAGCTGTATACTCATTATGTCAAATGACATGCTAGAAATCTAATGGGTGATGTCATAAAGTGCTTGCTTTCTCTACATATATATAACCTAAGAAATGTTCTATGATTTATATGAGAATATGACATGAAAGTAAGAGTGTAGAGAATTATGGAAAACACACCAAAAATAGAAACAACTTTTGCACAATAAAACCCTAAGTGTTCTTGCAAAGAATTGAGTTAGTGTAAGGTTCGTGAGGGTCAATTGAGAGGACATTTGTAACAAACTAAATCAAAGCAAGAAGGTGATTTAGTGGAGCTTTGGTGTTTCAAGCTAAAGGCGTTACATTTGGGAGGCTAGAGCATTTAATTCAAGAGTTGAACTAAAAGCATTGAAAACTTGTAAATCGTAACTATTGTGGTCTTCATCAAAGTAGGAGTTAGTAAATTTTCTTAAACTTATAATTTCCTAGGTTGATGCTTATATATGTTGTTTTGCAATTTAGTTATGTGCAACATGTAAAATGGATTCTTAGGAATGGAATTCTTCATGGCATTGTTGGTACTCAAATTTTGATGATCCCTCAAAAATCTGATAATGAAGGATTCCTGTCAGTCAAATAGGGGGAAAACTCCTTCTAGAGTCTTCATAAGTATGCTCAGATCGAGTAGAAATCTAAATGAACCAAACGAAACCAAAAAGAAATAAACAATGACCATCCAAGCACCAAAAAACACAAATGGGCCTAAAAAAAGACCAAAATGGATGGGGAAAAGCCCATAGGACGGGCCAACCCACGAGTGTGGGTCACCAACCCACACCCATGGGTCATCTGACCCAGGGTGCTCCCTACGTGGGTTGATGAACCCACAAGCATGGGTCCACTCCTAAGCTCATGGGTCATGGCACTGTATGTACAAAAATCCAAAAATTTACCCTTTTGATGAAATCAACACTAGAATGCTGAAGTGGACAAATAAGAGCATGAGGATGTGGCAAAATTATTTTTAATAATGAATTAGAGGCCATATGGGCCCTTGTCAAGCTTTGCAGTGTAAATGAAAAAACTCCCCATGGAATGACCTCTGCTTCATTATTAAAAATAATTTTGTCACATTGTCATTCCCTTATTTGCCCACGTTAGCATTTCAGTGTTAATTTCATAAAAAATCAACGAATGAGCATTTGCCGTTACTGAAATTAAAAGTTAGGGATTTTGTATACTCAATTGATTCTTTGGGACGTTAATGGGAAATGAGTAATAATCTAAGGACTGTGAATGTAAATAACCCTTATTGTTATCATAAAATATACATTTTTATGGTGAAAATAGTATTTTTATCATCCTTATCATATTGTTTGATTTTTTGTTATTATTCTGTATTTTTATTATTTTTATTGTATTTTTTGGTATTTTCATTATTTTTATTGCGATTTTTGATAAATCTATTACTTTTATCATAAAATCCACATTTTTATGGTGAAAATAATATTTTGATAATCTTTATCATTATGTTTGCATCTTTATTTTAATTCTATATTTTTATCATTTTTCTTGCATTTTTGCTATTTTTGTTGCTTTTATGCCCTCTTTTTTTTGACAAATTTGTCATTTTTATCATAAAGTTGATGTTTGTATGGTAAAAATGACATTTTATCATCTTCATTATCTATATTCTATATTTTTATTGCTTTTCTGCATCTTTATTTATTTTTATCATTTTTATTGCATTTTTGCTATTTTATTGCTTTTCTGCCCTTTTTTTAGTAAAAGTATCATTTTTATCATAAAGTTTATGTTTTTATGGTAAAAATGACACTTTTATTATTTTTTTATTATTTTATTTTTGCATTTCAACCATTTTTATTATATTTATCATGTTTCTATTATTTTTGCTATTTTATGTATTTTCTTGATAAAGTTGCTTTTTTTTTATCATAAAGTTGACATCTTCATGGTAAAAATGATACTTTCATCACTTTTAATATTTGTATTTTTATTTATTCTAACTACTTTTTCTGCATTTTTATTTATTTTTAGTATTTTCATTGCATTTTGCTATTTTTGCCGTTGTGTGCCTTTTTTGATAAAATTGTTATTTATCATAAAGTTAACATTTTTATGGTGAAAATGACATTTTTATCACTTTTATTATTTTAATTCTATTAATTACATTTTTATTATTTTTATTGCCTCTTTTGATAAATTTATTATTTTTATCATAAAGTTCATATAGTATTTTTGTCATCTTTATAATTTCATTTGCATCGTTATTATTTTATTGCATGTTATTATTCTTGCTATTTTTATTGTTTCCTTTGATAAATTTAATGTTTTTATCATAAAGTTGATACTTTTATGGTAAGAATAACATCTTTATCATTTTTATTATTTTATTTGCATTTTTATTACTTTGGTCATTTTATTTTATTAATTTCATTATTTTTATTTCTCCATCTTAATTTTTTAGCATTCTCCTTGTCATAAAACTTTATTTTTATAATAAAAAATGACAACTTTGTACAAAATATCTAGATTTCAAAATCTTGCATCATGCATCGTCTTTAGCATCCTTGTTTGTTTATTTGCTTAATTACTCTTTTATATTATTTATTGTTTCAATTATGAATGAATGAAATACATAGAATTATCCTAAATGTGATGTGTGCTTGTATGTGTGTGAAAGCTAACCTCTATTTTGCAGGTTTCTTAGAATAAGAGTTTTTATTTTATTTTCCATTTCGATGAAATTAATAGAATAAGGAATTTCCACACTGATGTAATCCTTAATCCCAATTTTCTCTTTATTTTTTATTTTGGATGTATTTATTAGAATAGGCTTTTTCCATAGGTTGTAATCCTTAATCCCTTTCTCTGTTTCTTTCTTATTTCGTTCATTCGTGTGTTTATTATTTCTTGCATGCTTGTGTGCTACGTGCTATGTGCTTACTTGTTTGCATGATTGTCTGTTTGGTTGATGAATGTTTGCTTATTTATTCATTTTCGTGATGAATGTTCATTAGTTCAACTATCCCACGTTTCAATTTTCAATTTAAATTGACTAATGATCAAATGCAGTAAATGCATCATTAAACAAAATTAGGGTGAAGTAATGGGTAATTAAGTAATGTATAATAAAAATTGGATAAGTAACTCATACCCTCCAAACCCAAAATCTCTAGTTAGAAAAGTGGGTTCTTAATTCACTTCCTTCCAATTTAAATCGAGTGGCAACTCCAATCTACAAGGCCTATTCAGGTAGACCCTCCCACAATCAATAACAACTAGTAGATGGTCGACATTAGCCCGTGTGCCCCGATATCACACTAATCATGTGTCCCATTTCGCAATTGACTCAAAAAATGCAGTGACACATCCCGCAATTGGTTTTTGGTGACTCCGTTGGGGATCAAGCCTAAAATCTCTAGTTTGAGGGATATGAATGAAAGACTATTTCTTATTATGCATAACTTATTTATTCAACTTCATAATAATATAACTGGATTTCACTACATTCACCACGTGTAGCCTCGGTCCCTAATCCCTCAATAATATTGGTGAAAATTTCCACCATGATTCCACTCGAGTTCTGAGGCGATGAGATCGGTATTATCACCTTTAGCCTTTACTTGATCAAGAGAGCTATAGGGTTTAAAGTGACACGACCTAGCTCCCAAGTCCAAAATAGGGTGCAGTTTTCTTTCATGTAGGTAAAAGAATGCCAAGCTCATTAACTGGAATCCGTAACCCTAGTCATATGAGGGCATTCTTGCTAAAGGACCCATTTGTCATAAGCTCGACTAATCCCATATAGATAAACTAATAGAAATCTTCCCTATGATCCTACCTAACTCTTGCATATTAACCTTATCTTGATGCTGTCCGTTTGACCTAATATTCACAAATGACATGACGTCTCTAGTGTCTGTCACCATTTGCTGTCATTATGTCAGTTTGTATAAATTGCCCATGCTTAGACCCGTGTGATCCTGTTTACCTTATGTAAGCCTAATACACAAGGAACGATAAAAATCATACACCTTAATTTGGATAGTCCATAAGAGCCGACATATAGTAGCATCTTTTGAGGATGGAACCTACGAGAAGTCATCCATTTGTCCTTATCAAATTAGATGGATGAATTAGAAATTTGACTAAATCATGGACACTCATATTAAAAGAACCAAATTGTAAACTATTGAACGAGACTCCCATGTCCTTTGAGAAACACACCGAATGTTGATGAAAGGAACATGATCTTGGATCCCTTTTGTTGACTATAGTTTATGCGCTCACAGGTGCATATGAGCTATAAATGCCACTTGTGACCCAATAATTATGCCTCTCATTGACATTGTGTGTTTACCTCAAGTACATTTGGGTATTGCTCCTTAGCTTACCTCTTGAGTCTGATCAATATGAATCAAAACAACCTAGTCTAAGAGTAGAACCATAGTCCCCCGATGGCTATAATTCAAAAACCCACTTAGGACATAAATCTCTATCGTGTGGAGTGACAAGATTGAAAGGAGTGATTGCTTGTGTTTGGTTTTTTCATTTTGCAGGTTCTCTCATTAGCCCTGTTTATTCATTTTCTTTTCCTTGCTTTCCTTATGCATACATACATACACATAGGAAATTCCACCATGTGCTAACCCATGATCTTTTTGCAGCCATTTTGCATTGTGATGATAGTAAGATTATAATTGTCACGCCATGCATGCACGCTAACCCTATTAGTTTGCAGAATTCATCACATCATGCTTGCATGCATCAACCCTTTTACCACCCTAATCATTACATTTATGCAAAAAGATAGCTCCTCGAAAGTCTTATACGCTCAAGGCTGGCAAGTGCATCAGCTCTAATCCTACTATCCATATGTTTGAATCCGCTCAAAAGTTAATGTCTCAAAATACAGAAGAACAGTCAAGGGATGCCCTTAGAAAGATGATGGGGGATGGGTAATTATCTAATTTCTTGAAAAAGGAGATGAAGATTATAATGGGACAGATAATCCATGAGAAGGGAGACTATGGAGAAGCTTCTGGGTCAATTAATGCGAAGATTGATAAAGGGAAAGGTGTGATGCATACTCCGGGTTTATTTGCTGAGGATGACTAGTATTATTAGGCTATGAGGGGAGCACCTCCCCTGCCACCTGCCAAACCAGTCAATTTGACCAAGTCTAAGCCATCGGAGGAGGTCAAGATACTAGTTAAAAGGATGGCCCAACTTGAGTTCTCACTTAAAGAGAAGAGTGCTATAAGAAGTCGCGACTACACTAATCTTTCACTATTCAAGGATGAGCCCTTACCTGAAGATTTCAAACTTTTAAACTTCACTAAGTTCAATAGGACCAGAGATCCCCGAGTCCACCTAAGGTAGTATGTTGCCTTAATTCCCTCTACGAAGCTAACTGAATCATAAATTATGAAGTTTTTTTTACTTTACTTGGGGAAGGGCTAACAACATGGTTCTTTGATTTGGAAGATGAGATCAAGAATGACTGGATGCTCCTTACATAATAGTTCATCAAGCAGTATGAGTATAACACCCAACTGGATGTCACAAGGTATGACTTGGAGACTATCAGCCAAAAAAGCGGTGAGACTTTCTTAGACTACATCACTTGATGGAGAGGGAAAGCTAATCTAATAAGGGATAAACCTCCAGAAGATGAGCAAATAGAGATGGCAATCAAGGGAGCCATGCCCCACTTCCACAAATAGATGCCATTTGTCCATTACCCCACTTTCAAGGCACTCCAGCAAGTTGGAAACTGAATTGAAGATGAAAAGATCTCTTAACCCAACAACCCCAACTGAAAACCAACACAACCTAGTCAAAACACATGTTCTACTGAAACAAACCTAACTGTCAATGCCCTAAAAAATAAAAAATACTCAAACTTCAGCTTGCCCTTATCTAAAGACTTATAGAGACTTTAGCAAAAAGGTCTTCTAAAACCTCTTAAACCACCACCTTTTCCTAACCCTCTACCAACACGTATTAACAGCAATCTCTCCACCAAATGCTTGGCCACACAATTGATGATCGCTACATCCTAAAAGACCGTATCCAAGACCTCATAAACTATAGCGAGATCGAAGCCCCTTAAAAGCAGCCCAATGTCAAAATCAACCTTTACCTAACTACTAAAACATGCCACTGGCATCATCTTACGCCATCTCCTCGAGGTTGCCTAAATCCATTATTAATAACTCCATCCAAGACATTCTGGAGAGTAAGATAGAAAAAGTAGAAAGGGAAGAAAGAGAACTACTAGCAATACTAGAAGTAGACTTTATAGGTTTAATTTGCAACTATAGTGATGATGAAATGGATCCTTCCACTGACCAGTACATATCCATTCTTCCTACCTGTACACCCCATATGATGATGCAAAGACAACTAAGCCAGATGGTAGTGAAGAGAGTAGGGGAAGTCATTGATGATAATGGACTTATTGAACCTAAAGAAGAAAGAGAACCAAAGGAAAAGAAAGAGGTCTAGGACTTACTGGGACAACCATTTAGAAAATTTGACTTTAAAGTAAAATATATTGCCCCTCCTTTAGCTGCCTTCATGAAGGAAGATATTATACCCTCTGGATGGGGAGACAAGTTTAATGAAGAAGATAGAGTTATTACCATCTAACAACTAAACTCACCATGAGTGGTGGGGATCAATATATGGTATGACTCCAATGAGGAACCATTAGTTAACCACGTGACTAGAAGTGGGAGAGTGTATCAGCCTATTAAGATAGATCTAGTGAAAGGAAAAGAAATTGCCAAAGAGGTTATGATAGAGAATGAACTAACCACCCAAATAGAAGAAGATTCAGTTTTAAAATAGCTTAGAAAGACTCAAGCTTAAGTTAGTATTTGGGATCTCTTGATGACATCGAAGAAATGCCGAGATGCTTTAGCACACGCCTTGGATGATGCGAAGATCTCTTTAGACATTACTCTTAAACATATGATAGCTTCATTACTTCCAAAATTTGACCATACTCTTTCTTTCTCTGACAGCAGTCTCTCGGTGGAAGGGAAAGCCCATAACAGGCCTTTGTTCATCTAAGTGGTTATGAAAGCTAAAAAGACATCACGTGTCATGGTTGACAATGGATCAGCCATCGATGTCTAGCCCCTCAGGTTGATGCGTAAGTTTGGTATAGCAGTCAAAGACCTCAAAGCATCTAATGTGATAAGGGAAATAAGGCTATGTTCATTTTCGAGGGCCTCTCCAAGTATCAAGGTCAGTCTAAGGAATGGGAATGTAAAGGGATTAAGAATTTAGGCTTCAAGATCTTTATTTACACAATCAACAGTTTGGAGAAGAAGCTGGGACATAAAGAAGAAGAAGGAATGATTTCTACCTCTGAAATTAAACAAGTCCTACAAAATATAAGGATGGAAACTGAAGCTCCTAGCTACATTGACATTGCAACTCTCATCAATTTCGGCCTAGAGGATGTCCTGTTTGATGATGAGCCTATCTCTGATGATATATGTATTGCTAATCTGTTTGAATCTTTTGTTGTACCGAACTCTAAGTATGATGCAATGAAATATGATTTTGTTTACTTGTGTGGTGTGTCTTATGATAATGATAAGTATTTCATTAGACCTTACATTATCATATTTGACACTCATTCCATTAACATTAAACTATTTAACATGGGCACAGATGAAAATCCTTGCATATTACATATTTCAAAGGATGTTACCCCTAAGTAGAGGAGAGAATTAGAAAAAATTTAATAAAATATTCAAAAGTATTCGATTGGATGTACGGTGACATGCCTGGCATTGATAGAGATATAGCTCAACATTTTATTCCAACTAAAAAAGGACAGAAGCTAGTGAAAGACAGGTTACAAAGGTTGAGACCAGAATGGGCACAGTTCATAAAAAAAGATATAGAAAAGCATATTAAGGCATAATTCCTAGAGGTTGTAGACTATCCAGAGTGGTTAGCTAATGAGGTCCCAGTGCCTAAGAAGGATGGGAAAGTAAGGATTTATGTAAACTACGAGGATTTTAACAAAAGCATGACCAAAAGATGATTTTCCTTTACCCCACATAGACGTTCTAGTTGATAATGATGTCACATGTGCTATGTAATCTTTCATGGATGGTTTTCAAGATGTAACCAAATTCTCATGGCAATCATCAATAAGGCCAAGACCGCCTTCATCACCGAATAGGGAACATACTGTTACAAGGTGATGCCTTTCGGTCTAAAAAGGTGGAAGTCTATGTTGATGACATGATAGTGAAGTCAAAGACCTAAGAAGAACATCTAACTACATTGGAGAAGTTTTTGCATAGGGTAGACAAGTACAATCTATGGCTAAATCTTAAGAAGTGTGTATTTGGCGTAACTTTAAGGAAGATATTAGGATTTATAGTCAGTCAAATAAGAATTGAAGTTGATGTGATCCAAGAAATGCCGACACTAAAGACTGAAAAAAATTCATAAATTCCTGGGAAAGTGACAGTCATCAGCAGATTTATAGCTAGATTGACCAAGGTTTGTGAACTAATAATTAAGCTGCTCAGGAAAGTCCAGCTTGTGGTTTGGAATAAATGATATTAAATTACTTTTGATAGAATCAAGAACTATCTCATGAATCCTCCAATTTTGAGACCCCCAAAAATAGGAAAACCTTTAATTCTATATTTAGCAATTGAAAGGAATGCAATAGGAGTTATGCTAGCCCAAGAGGGAGAAGCGCGAGCCGAACATACAGTCTGCTACTTGAGCAAGAAGATGCTGCCTTATAAGGAGAAGTACAACCAAGTTAAGCAGATATGTTTAGCAAAGGTTTGGGCTATGAGAAAGCTGAGGCACTACTTTCAGTCTTATAAGATTCAAGCAGTCTCAAAGTTAGATTCAATGAAACATTTGTTCGAAGTGCCTTCATTAGACGGGATGTTAGCCAAGTGGTTGATACTGCTGATATAATTTGATGTTGAATGTCTAACTAAAAAGACAGTGAAAGGAAGATCAGTGGCTGAATTTCTAGCACTAAACCCAGCTTCAGATGACCAAAAGATAGAACTTGAATTCCCATATGACCTTACTGCAATAATTGAGATCCTAGGATAGCATATGTACTTTGATGAAGCAGTGAATCAATTCAGAGCAGAAATAGGGGTAATCTTATTGACTCTAGAGAATAAGGTGATTCTTATAGCAAAGAAGCTAACATTTTGAGTTACGAATAATGCAGTAGAGTATGAAGCATGTGTAATGGGTACGGAAATGCTGATGGCCTTAAAAGTCACAGAAGTATAAGAATTAGGTGATTCAATATTGGTAATCAATCAAGTTACTGATGAATGTGATATGAAAGAGCCATACTTGAAGCAAAATTTAGAACATTTGCAGCAGTTAAGACAGTCCTTCCAAAAATGCATATTCATTCATTCACCAAGAAATAATAATCAGATTACAAATGCCTTAACATCAGCTTAGGATGGACCAACAATCATGCCTATAAAGCCTTTAGTGCTATTGAAGTCTAATTAGCCATGTTACAAGAATTTAAGGATAATGGAAGTAAGAGTGGATCAGAAGCCTTGGTTTTATAATATTTAGCAGTATTTGGACAACTGTGAATACCAAATAAGTGTAAGAGAAAGGGATAAAAGGATTATCAGAAAGCTTAGAGCAAAGTTCACCCTTCATCAAGGTGTAATATACAATAGAACTTCATATGGGATGCAGTTGCATTGTCTGGATAAGAACGAAGTGAAAAAGGTAATGACAGATGTTCAAGAAGGAATTTATGGTTCAAATATGAATGGTACAACACTAGCTAAGAAAATAATGAGCCAAGGTTTCTTTTGGATGACAATGGTCAAAGAGTGTGTTAAATTTACCAAGAAATGTCACAAGTGCCAGATTCATAGGGATGTGAGTCATCTGCCTCACTCAGAACTACAACCATGCCCTCTCCTTGGCCATTTTTAGTCTAGGGACTTGATATCATTAGAGAAATTCACCTTACAGCCTCTAATGGGCACCGATATATCTTGGTAGCAATCAATTACTTCATAAAATTGGTAAAAGCTGAATCCTTCACTAAACTAGGGGCAAAGCATGTAGCTAAGTTCTAGGAGATGAATTTGTTCTGTAGGTATGGGATTCCTCATCACCTTATTTAGACAATGGAGTATAGTTTTAAGGGGAAGTACGAGTAGTACTAGAGAGGTACAAGGTGAAGCCCTATAAGTCATTGCTTTATAGACTGTGTTGATACTAAAATTTTAACCGTTTCCCCAAAAATTTGATGATAAAGGACTCCTATCTATCAAATCAGGGGAGAATTTCTTTGAAAGTTCTCTCAAGCATGCTTAAGTTAAGAAGAAACCTAAAAGAAACCCAGAAGACACCAAAATATACCAAAAATATATCAAAAACCTAAAAAAGAGTCGTGTTGGGCCTAAAAAGGACCAATAGTAGGGGAAAAGCCCATGTGAGTGGGTCAACCCACTAGCTTAGGTTGATGACCCACGAGTGTGGGTTTTTAACCCAAGCCTATAGGTCAAAATGACAAAAACACCCATGCATGGGTATGGAAGTCCATGCATGTGGGTCCTTAACTCAAGAGCGTGGGTCCATGACCTAAGCTCGTGAGTCCCCAGACTTGATTATTAATAACTCAATTTTTCCCTTTTTGGAGGAGAAGAGTGGCACATTTTTTGAGGCAGACGATCTTAGAGAGAGAAAGTTACTGTTTCGATGAAAGTTTCTCTCATCCTTTCACTCCTAAAGCATTTGGAGCACCCACTCAACCCAAAACACTCAGCCAAAAACTAATTCTCTCACTAGGTTTAGGTCGTCTAAACCAAACTGAACCACATCTTTGACAAAGCACACATAATTACCCAATCCCTCTGAGGATCTCTTATCTATTTTCTAACTAAAAATTACATTTTTATCATCTTTTCCATGTTATTTCCATCATTTTTATCATTTATTATCATTTCTTGCATTTTATTTATTTTATTGTAAATATTTAATATTGTGATAAAGTTGTGATTTTTGTGGTGATTTGGAGTTTGGGAATAAGATATGTAGAAGGAGAAGGTAGTTCGAGTGATTCCAGTAGTGTTTGCATTCATATTTTTGCATTTTCTCATCATTTTTCCATTATTTCATTTTTATGCTAAAAATGGGTATTTTATTGTATAGTTAGCATTTTTATTATTATTTTGCATCATTTTAATTTATTATATTCCTGCGGTATTTTTATTCATATTTTTGCATTTTTTCTAATTTTTATTGCATTTTTATAAACTTTTATAGTATTTATGCGATTTATAGTAAATTTGGTCTTTTTATCATAAAGTCTCCATTTTTATGGTGAAAATGCCATCTTTATCATTTTTATTATATTATTTATGTCATTTTCATTTATTTGCATATTTATTTTTGCATTTTTATAATTTTTATTGTATTTTTGCTATTTTTGTCATATTTATATGCTTTTATGGTAAATAATAAAAGTACAAGACAAGGATGACATGCAAGAGCTAGGCAGGATCCTAGGGGAGATTTCTATTGGTTTTCTATA
>CATIWM010154165.1:0-28454 GCA_949671775.1 Mallotus repandus | reverse complement strand
TTTACATTTAAAATATCTTTGATTTTCGTTGTTTAAACAAACAAACACAATTAGTATTACAATAGTCAATTTGCAATCTCTGTGGGATCGATATTTAATTACTACTTGTACGAATCCGTATACTTGCGGAGATACCATCAAACAGTCACGCTTCTCAACCACAATTGTCAATATTTCAATAATCATAATTTTCATAATATCGATTGAATATCAAACCTAGTATTCTAACGTACTATTGCGCAACAGTCCTAGTATAACCCACTAGGTGGCACGTTCTACGGCCATCCTCCAAAAATATTTTATCCGAAATAAATAAATATTTCATATTATAAAGTATTAAAATTATATAAATTATGCACGGCATCCAAAATACGCAAATAATTATGGCATTTATATATATAAAACACACATATATATAATGCTGGAATAACAATAATTAAAATGAATACAATATACCATATTGAAATTCACTTTTATTTAAAACATGGATGCCAATAATATATTTCTACATGTCATGCATACATATAATAATAATTCACAAGTGTGCGCTCCTATACTCTGGTTCGGCTAGCCCAATCCGGAAGGCCTAGCTCGCGGTGTAGCTAAAAGAAAATAATAATAAATAAATAATTAGAAATAAATTCCTAATTTTATACTTTAGAGATTTCTAAAGAACGACTCGATCTAAGACCTGACTCGACTAAGACTCAAAACTTAAGATCGACCCAATGTCACGTTTTACGAGAAATCTACCAAAAATTTAACTGAGTCTCCTTTGTAAAACGGACATCTCTCTACTAAAAGTAGAGTCGATCCTGCACGCAAACACACTTCAAAATATCCACATCACTCAAAAACTCGGGTTGGGCCCCGAACTACAAATTACGCCCAACCGAGGACAAACACAATTCACAATTAATAAAATAATATAATAATCTCTTAAATCACCAAAATATCTCATAAAAATATTTAAAATATTTATTTTCTAAATAATGATAATATTCTATTTTTTTAATAATATTTCACTAATAAAATTCATAAATGGAATAAAATTTCATTTTACAATTAAATTAGCATAAATTGTAAATAATTATTAATATCACTTATTAATATCATAAAAATAACAAAATACTCATTTAGCTTAAAAATAACAAATAAGTTTATTTTCCATATATATTTTTCTAAAATTATCACTAATTAATAATTAATTGAAAATAACTATAAAAATTATTTTTCATACCTATATTAATCACAAATAGTCTAAAACTGAGTAATTAACAACAATTTCAATTAAAACCAAACAATTTGCAAAATTTAAATAATTTCCCGGAATTTACTAATAATTAGCTAAAAATATTAAATAATTCATAAAAATTATTTTAATACAATTCATCATTCAAAAACTGTCCAAAACATAATAATTAACAACAATCTCAACTAAAATATAAAAATTACTCATTTATACTAATTTTTCCAAAAATTCATTTTTCACATAAACCTTCGAAAATTCATAATAAAAATTCTACACATAATTTCAATAAACAAAGCTCGTTTAAAATACAACAAAGAATTTATTAAAAATATAAAAAAATTTCGACCCGGGACTGTCCGGAACAGTGCCGTGAACAGTAGCCGTAAACAGTAATCCGAACCCAAAAAAATTCAAGATTTTCAGAAAAATAAATAAAAATTATCTTTAGATAGCTCACAATCTCTACAACAATCAGTTTCAAAGAAACTATATCAAATAAAATCAAATTCAAGCTCAAATTAACAAAAAACTCAAAATATAAAAAATCGAATTATTGACAAACGGAGTAGTTACCGGAGTCCAAACTCAAAACAGTTTGAAGATTTGAGAAGCCCGGAGGACAAGCTTTTAAAAGAGACAAACCTTGCCAGCTAAAGTGGCCGAAAACGGCGCCGGTGAGGAAGAAAAGAATCCGGCCTAGTGAGAAAATGAAGAGGAGGGAGAGAGAGGAAGATGGCCGGCCAGAAATAGGAGGTTGCTGGTGGTTGGTGGTGGTGTGGTCAGTGCTGGTGGCTGAGCAGAGGGTGGTGGCAGGGGCTGGTGGTGGCTGGATGAAAAAATGGCAGAAGAAGAAGAAGAAAAAAAAAAGACTTTCCTGCGTTTTTTTTTTAAGGTAAAAGTTTAAAAATAATATACTAATAAAATATCTCTAATAAATTTTTTGTTTCCTCTAAAATACATATATATATTTATACATTTAAAAAAATTAAAAGTGTATTAAAATACACTAAGTCAATAAAATTAAAATAATATTCAACACCAAAATTTAAATTAAATTTCACTAATAATCAAATATCACAATTAATAAAATATTTATAAACACTGCAAATTCCAAAATTTAATTTTATAATTTATAAAAAAATTTGGGTTATAACAAAATGTTTGAGTTACTAGGATTACAGAGTTCCAATTCCATGTCAGTTTTATCAATGTCTTCCTCCAATTTGGCAACTTCTTCATCAAGATCACCAAACTCCATCTAGTTCCAGATTCTAAGTTTGTTCTTCAAAAGCTTGAGTTTTTTTAATAATGGAGTTACCATTAGAAGGAACTTTGAATTCCTCCCACTAAAGGCGAACTTTTTTATGAAGTCTGGATACTGTAGCCAGCAGTCCAAGAATCTAAAGGGTCTGGGGCCCCAATTTTGATCAGACAGTGATAACATAATAACACAGTGGTCAAATAAACCTTTTGACGAGCGCCATTGCTTGGAATTCAGTGAGAAGATGCCCATTCAACATTGATGACCATCCTGTCAATTTTGCTCATTGAGAAAGAATTACCCCAAGTAAATTTTTACCAATCAGTGGCAGATCAATTAAGTAAGAGTTGCAGATAAAATATTGAAAGCTTCTTGAAGGTTGTAGTGTGGATGAAGAGCATCTGTCAGCAATATTCAACATAGCATTAAAATCCTATGTGATTAAGATTGGAACAGAATAATGCATCAAGAAATTTTGAAGTTCAACTGATAAAAAATTTTGATTAGAGGGAGAATTTGGGGCATAAACATTTATGACAACACACATGACCTTTTTAAATGTTAGTGTTCCTTCTACAGTGATCCATCTTGATCCTTTGTGCACACCAGAAGCAATAAAGAATGATGGACCCCAGGAAAGTACTAGACCTCTCGAAGCACCAAGAGCAGGAGGGTACTTAAATTCAGCAGTTGTACCACCCTATAATTGCTTGGTAACTCTAGAGTCAATAGAGGGAAATTTAGTTTCCTGTATCAGAATCATACCAATCGATTTCTTCTTTACCAATCGATTTCTTCTTGATTAATCTAGCAATAGCTTTCTTCTTTACACTAGTGCCAAGACCTCTGACATTCGAAGATATAATATTCATGGAAATTTATATCAGTGGCGGAAGAAAAACCTTACATCGGAGTTACACGATTTTCTCAAAGATGATTTCTTCCCAGCGAGACTTATCCACTACATCAAGCTCAGTGAGTTTCTCAATAACAGAGTCTTTGTATCCATGAACCACCATACCAAGCTTTTCCCCCAAATCCAGTACAAATTTAGCTTCACAACTTGGATCTGCCCGATTAAAAGATTGCGCCATACTAAGGAGTTTATTTTTGTTAGAAATATCCTCATCTGAGATTGACCCACCAGCAACTAGTGAGTCCGAAGGGAGTGAACTACCACTAATAGATGGATCCTGAAACACACCGACAGATTTCTTATTTTTCTTGGCCTTTCTAGATCAGACGAGATTGGATAAAATGGATTTGGAGTGGTGAAGATTTTTCATTGATTGCACTTTCTTCTTCTTTTTAATTTGACTTAGCATAGAAGGAGAGGAGCCACCAGTTCTAGGATTCTTACTATAAAGGATAGGGTTCGAAGAGAAAAGGGGAGGGTTCAAAGGAGAAGGAGGCGCAGATAGAACAACTTGGGTGTTCAAAGAAAGAGAGGAAATTGGGTTATGGGTAAGTCAAAGGGTTGGGGCGGATGGGCTCATTTTGAGAAGGATAAGGAAAATCAAAAGTAAATGACTTAAAAGGAAAAGAAATGGGCTTATCCGGCTCAAAAGAAGCTAATGATGGATGGTCAGGTTGAGGGCCTTTCTCGAAAGGCTCCGAAACGCAAATATCATTGCTTGCAGCTAAATTATGATTAAAAGAGAAAGTGGGTGAAGGATCATTAATCAGAGCTACTGACAAAGGAGTTTTTTAGGGACAGGGAGATTTATTCCAAACTGACAAGTCACCCGATGCATGGGGAGCAATCAAAATGGGGCTGTTCAGCTGCTCCAAACCTCTTTGGGAAGTTGCTAAATCCAAATTTGAATTCATAAAACCAATTGCATTAGTTTGAAGATGGTCGCTTTATACCAAAGAGTCCCTTACAAACGAAGAGTTAGCTCTGTCAGATACTTTAGAGGAGGAGAAAGATTAAGTAGTCCCATGCACATCCGGATTCAACTTGACATCAGTTAGGTTAGAAAATGGTTCCTCAATTATCCTGACCAGAAAAGACTCACCATTGATCTTTAGATTAACGGAGCCAACGATAACTTTAGGCATAGAGGTACAAATTAAAATCCTTCTAGCATCGAAAGTACTTTTGGACTTAGTAACTACATCCATCTTAATAAAAGAACCCCATAAATTACCCAAACCAACAAAGACTTGTTTACACCATGCATGCAGCGGCATTCCCTCACAACGTAACTAGATAAAATGTTTCCTACACACATCAGAGGTTTCCAATTTTCCACCATCTCAACCCAAGACAAGAGCCAATCGTTGTACTTCTCGACCTAATCATCTATCTCCGAACTAGTTTTAAAAGTAAATAAAAAAAGATTACCTCCCATTTGTCTACATCGACAACCCTGAACTTTGTATCTCTCCATCATTTTCAGAACCGAGTCAAGCATCAAGGGAGATTTAGCATAACATACTAAACTGTTTGAGAGCCAGTCATCATTCTCCTTTAGATTATTAAAAATGAGTTGGGCGGAAACAAATTTAACCAAGTGAGAAGGTTTAGACCCAGTAGCAGCTTCCAAATAGGAATGTTTGTCTTTGAAACTCGGATTATACAACCTTCGAGGAGCTTTTGGAGCTAAATTTGGTAGTTCCAAATTTGATGGCTCAGCTTCTTCTTTCTGAGGTGGTCTCGTATGTTTAGCAAAATCCACGACTATTCTATGCTTCCCAATCCAGACACCATTTAATAACGTAATAATGTTTTCAATGTTATCATCTTCAAGAACAGTAACAAAGCCAAACCTTTTACCCGATTTGCTAAGCTTATTGGATATGAATGCCCTTTGAACATATCAATACTTCGCAAAAATCCTTCTGAGGCCAAAGGTTGGCCAAGTTAGTGGTAGTTTGTTGATGAAAAGGGTAACAAACAAGGATGGTTTAGGTTAGGGACGAGGATCAGTGGGGTTAGGTTTAACGGAAGGAAGTGGGTTTTAGTTTTAGGAGAAGAAAGAGGGGAGAGCATTTTGGGGTTTATATATATATATATATGGTGATTGGTGAGGTCTATTTCAATCATATTATATGATTTATATTGATAAACTACATAAAGGCGGTTTTTCTTTTTTAAATTAAATAAAAATTAATTTTGTAAATTAATAACGGTAAGATTTGAACTGTACAATGAACGTATGACCACTTGCCTACTCTTTTAGTGTCCATTTCAATCTTAAATTTGATACTAAGGATGTAACTTGAGACCTACATCAATGAGAGAAATCCCTCACCCCCACCGCACCGAACAACTTTAACACTATGCATGGATTGAGAGGAATAAAAATGAAAGGGAAGAGAATAGAAGAGGAATTAAAATTTATGCTATTTGGCTATTAAAAGTTAATAGAGGGGGAAAGGAATTGAAGGAGAATTATTCTCTCTCATTTTCCTTGTAGAAGGTGAAATTGGTTACACCCCAAATTGGAGTGTGAAATATTTCAACTCTAGAATACATTATCATTTAAATTTTTATTTTCTTTTTAAACATTTCATCTTCTTTTTCCTTTATTAATAAATTTTAAGTTACCAAATCTTTCCCCTTCCTTCCCTTCCCTTCCCTTCCTTCTATGGTTGCCATGCATAGTGTAAGAGTATACTAAAGTGTGTATTCTTTGCTAATTAAAATTTTTAAGTTGAAACCAAATATTATTATTTGTATCTGATATACACCAACAAATAATTATATTTTATCAATTTTAAAATATATTATAATTCATATTGTTGAAATATTATTTCTGATACATTCAATAGTTTACATTATTTTATTAAAATTAGATAATTTAAATAAAAAATAAAAATAAATAAATAATTTGAAATATAAAAGGTAGGTAAAGGTAATATTTTAATAATTAACTATATATATATATATATATGTATGTAATTTTTTTTTTACCAAAGGGGAAAAGGGCTGGGAGAGTTTGAGCTTCTACCAATGCCTCCTTAGACAAGAGGCTTGCCACCCAGGCCCTATTTACATTTGATATGTAATATGTTTTCAGTTTTTTTTTTTAATTTTAATATTCTATATATTTGAAATTTTCGTACGGATATATTTAATTACCGACTTATCTTAGACCAACTCTTTCATGTCTATCACATTTATGCATCATGTAATCGTCAACTATATTAATGTCTAGAGAAGAAGAGCCTTCTGGATAGTAGAATAAAACTGGCACACTTATTTTTTTTGTTCTTGAGATGAAATAAATTAAAACAGGGACTTCTAAAATATATAAATGCAATTTATATATTCAAAAGCAAATTATAATTCAAGTAAACTAATAATAATTATACTAAACACCAAATTAATAATCAAGATGTAGTGATTTAATTATACAATACATATATATAGAAATTTTTTGTTTACGTTAGGTGTAATACACCCAATAATTAGATTTAAGATATGATTGGTCATATGTAAAACACTTTAATAATGTATCGCAAATCCTGTTGTAATGTGGTATTACACTTCAGTTATAGGCAAAAATTTCCTGATACATAAAATCTCAAATTAAAAAACTTTTCGTTTTATAGTCTCAATTTTAGGCACTAAACTAAACCTCATTGATGTTTGATACTAAATTTAACCACATTTTTCTAGTTCTAGTAGTGATGTTATTTTGGTGGATCAGTTTGATATATGGAAAATACAATCATAACGAAAACAACAAAGTTGTATGCTAGATTTCTTTTTAACCATTAGCAGGTGCACTATATTGATTCGGGTTAGTGTAAAAAAAATTAATGTTTTTTCTTTTCAAGTCAGCTATCTTCATGTTCTTCGAAGAAATTAGGCTCTTCTGGCTTAAAAATCTTGGGCATTTTTAAGGGGGAATCATCATGCTTTTGAACAACCATCCCTCTTCTTGTATTTGCAGCAAATTTAGAAGCAAGTATGGTTGCACCAAGTTGTTGGGTATTGTTTGTATTCTCCAACAGAGACCTATCTCCACTATATTCACCTTCATTCAAAACTTGGTCGTAGTATAAGCTCTCTTGCCTTGCCAATTCCATCTGTAGTTTCCTTCGTGTATACCTCCTCCATGCAGTTTGCATATAGCAAGCACCCCAAGTTCTCCACTGATGGGAGTAATACCTGAAAGCATGTTGCAGCTTCTTGCTATGCAAGCGTTTGAATTGTTTAGCAACAAACTTAAGGTCTTCAGCTCTAAGAGCAAAGGCCTCTACTTCACTCAACGCCTTCACTGTTCGAGTTGATGAGGGAAGGTTCAAACGAGAGGTTGGCATCAATGCCCATGTCAATAGCTCTTCACCACAAAAATCACCTGCTCTGAGCGTAATGGAATTGAAAAAACCTGACCTCCCACCGTTTGTCGTAGTGCTCTCCAGATGTCCTCTAATGATGAAGAGCATCTCAACTACTGGATCCCCTTCTCTAACAATGTATGTGTCTCTAGTGTTCAAAGATGAAACAAGACGCTCACATATTGCATCAAGTAATTGATCATCCATTTGTGCAAAGAAAGGAACCTGAAGAACATTAAACTAATTGTCAGGTGCATCTCCAGATTTTGCCAGAAAGCTTTGCTCCTTACAGAGTCCATCCGACTCATTTTGGATTAGTTGGTACCCTTGTGGCGATAGTATATCCAAGATAAATAAAATAAAATAAAATAAAAAGAACAATTGTAACACGGCGGTTTACTTACTCGTCTAACAAGGGCTAAACAAAGATGCCTCTGAATTTGCCGTCGCAGGTCCAGAGGTAAAGCTTTCAAGATAGCTTCTTCGTCTACACCTCTTGTAGCTAGCCATTTATATTGAACAAACCGACGAACACGTTCTTGTAACTCTGGAGGTAATTGGCGATGCCTCATCCACTCTTCTGTATCTTTTCGACGGATCCTCCATTCTTCTAATCTAGCTGTTGTGGATTGCATATACGTCTTCAGGGGAAACAGAGTTGTTCAACCAAAATCAAACTTACTTGAACAACTATATGTATATATAAGCATCAATGCAAGTAATTAAAGCAAAAATGGTACCTGCATGTTGCCTATAAGATGTGCGAACAGAACCAGTCCCATAATGCATATACCAATACTGAATAACAATTCACCTTCGAACGTGCTTGTCATCAAATTTTGTCCGTAAGAACTGCATGTAATAAAAAATAACAATAATAATAACAATAACTGCTAAAAATTCTTAATACTGGAGTTAGTTTTTAGAACTGCGAAGTTTCGAGTTTGAGACAATTAATAAAGAAAAAAGGTACAAAGAATCAAAATATAACCATATAATACCTTAAATTTCTCAACCCCCACCAAAGGCAATAGAAATATTTATTTATGAAATTTGCTTCAGCAACATGGTTAGTGAAGGCTTCAGCAAATATTCCAAACTGAAAGTTCTTATCATTTTTGGGATCACAGTCAATGAGCAGGCGAGTGGTTTTGAACCAAGCATCGCGTGCAGGGCTATCCTTGGTACTACAGTCAAGAAATACACGGCTACAAGATGGAGAGTGAGTGTAGTTTCTTTCACGACCACATTGCTTTTCCCAACACTCAAATTCTCTCTGAATGGATGCAACATACCATGATGCTCCCAAAATCTGCACTAACAATTAATCATGGTATTTACAACCCAATAAGCAACCAAAAGAAAGAAAGAAAGAAAGAATTGCGTAATATGCATGTTGGCTTGGTTGTGAGTGCTTACATGGCTAGCCAGTACATAAAGAAGGAGGTTATATGCTGCCCCTGACCAAGCAGTCTTGGCTACCATTCCGGTGGTTTTAACTATCTGGCGATTCAAGGGAAGCATAACGAAGAATCGAGGAATGTACTGAACGAGAACTATCAGAGAAACTGTATGATTAGCATGGCTAGCAGTTGGAGCTTTCACTGCTGGAATTACAAACCAAATAATAATCTGCCGCAGCAAATTCAACAAGTACTTAGACATATACATATATACATATATGAGAGTGGTAAGCAACGTTGGTAAGTATAATTAAGAATTTAAAATATTTGAATCTCTAACTAAACTTGTATTTCTCAAATTATGTATACATTACATGAAACTAGTACATATACCCAGAATATTAAAAATGGAAACGTTAAAAGTAGAGGTCTGCTATCCAAGCGGGTTGCGAAATGACCAAAAGGTCAGACTTCTAAAACAATATTGCCCCTGCTTATAAAGGCATTATTGTCCAAATAAAAAAAATTATCCTATATAGTGGGCCGCAACCAGTATCATGACTCTCTTAAAAATTACAATATATGTTCAATAGCTAGTTAATATGTAATCTCTAATTATATGTACCATCAGTTGATTTTCAAATTGAATTTAGATCCTCATACATACCCAATCCAATTCCAACCTAAAAAAAAATTGTGAAAGAATGAATTAAGGTACAGGGTCCTGATATGATATTGCATTTAATGTCATCCTCCAAGATTAAAACAGACCCAGAACACAAATGTACAAAGATTTTATGAATGGCTAACCTGAGGAAGAGGGAGAGCAGCGAAAACATCAACGATAAACCGAGATTTCAAGTATCGAACAGCAATAGCTTTGGGGTCCATGACAAGCTCACCCCTACCAAAAACACGAGAACTAGGAGCAACAAAAGCAGTCCTAAACTTAAGAACAACGTTCATGAGAAAAAACAAGTCAGTAATGGTACGTGCCAACGTGACCTTAATGCCAAGGCTATAGTCAATGTTCATGCAGGCGTCACCCTCTATGGCTGGAAGATAGAAATAGAGCGGGTCAAGAAATAGGCCGATCATACAGATGACAAGAAAAATATGGTTCCATCTGTTCACAAAGTCGCTTCCTGGGTCTAGGATTTGATCCCACCATGCCACTTTTTTTCTAATTGAAAATCTTCTTGGAAAGTGCCGGAAGCGTGCGGAGGTGTAGGAATGGAGATTGTACATTTTTTTTCTTTTCATTACAGAGAAGTTAAAAAAAGAGAACAGAATTAGATAGAGAGATCACAGAGGAGGAAGGAGTCATTGGTTTTGATAAATTTGTGGAGATGTGCTAAAAATGGCTTGGTGAAATATAAATAGTTTTGCTAAAATATTGCTACCCCATTTTCATATATATTACATTTGACCTCATTGATATCTAATATCATATGATTATATGAGTCCACCCCTATAAGGCTTGCTAACTCGGCACTCTATGTCTAACGCGACGCTGACTTCATATAGTATAAAATATATATAATAGTTTCATTATTTTGGAATTTGAATAGTATGAATTTCATAATAGGATAAAACTCATCCAATATTAATATGTAAAATTTATATTCGAAAGCGATATTTTATTTAAGAAAATTAAAATTTTGTCATTTAAATCAATAAATATTTTATATAATTATTTTTTTGAAGTTTAAACCCATTTTCTTGAAAAAAAAAATTATGGGTCTTCTAAATTCTTTCTTACTTGTAGTGTTCAACTTGATTTGGTTAATTTGAATGATTGTCCTTCTTCTATTAACAGTTTCTTCGCCAATTGTCATTGCCAATTGCCAAAATTTATGCTAACAATTTCAACATCAACTATCCAACTTATCGCAAAGGATGTTGCATCCCAACAATTAATGTGCATTTAGCCAATATTGGGTTAGACTGGAAAGGAGTGCGTGTAATATAACAAAACTTGAGCTGATATATAGTGTGAATGGCTCAAGAGGACCAGCTATACTAATTCCCAAGAAGTTGCTTCATATATATATATATATATATATATATATGTGTGTGTGTGTGTGTGTGTGTGTGAACTCCAATGATAAATCATTGATGAGAGCTTCATGCATGCATATACTACTTAAATGCCAATTTTCAATCGATATTTAATACTAATTTTTATAGAAAGTAAAAGATGAATGACAGAAGATGATGAAGAGAGTTTCATAAAATTGTAAAATATATATGCTTTTGTAGGCGGCGGAGTTTAGTGTATGTTCAAGTGTGTGACGATCATGGAATTGTGCAAATTTAAGGCCTGCTAGAAAATACATAATGGGCTTGGGGTCCAAAATGAAGATAGAATCGCTACCCGAATGAAAACTGAGACACACTATACAGCAACTAGATTCCATGGAGGTTCCCAAAAGCCATCATCAGAGATCGGGTTTGGAAACTCGGTATGGGTCTTTGAATGCCCACCCAACCTTGCGGTTGGCCTCCGTGTGTGTTTTGTATTTTATTACCTTTCATTATTGAATTATTTCCTTGTTATTGTTGAATTGCAATCATTTCCAATTTTATGTTTATATTCAAATTTGCACATTAGTCCCATTTACATGCTTATAACCTCAACATTCAAGGCAAATAATAATGAATTTACAATTATACATTCAAAACAAATGGGGAAAGTATTAGGGATTACAACACTTTATACAATTACAACGATAATGAATTTAAGTAAGACCTCTCAAGAACTAATTAATACAGTAATTACTTAGTGATTAGAAATCACCGAGAAATCCTTACATCAAACAATGGTTAGTTCCGTTTCAAGAAAATAATTTTATTTAAAAAAAGAAATTGAATTCAATTTATGTAAAATAGGCATGAAAATTTATCTATACAAAAATTAATTATTTGAACATACCTAATATCATGGCAATCTCATGCAATATTGAAGATACAAGACAACAAAGATGTATCAAAAACCGAAAATAAACCAAAATGATACAAAAAGTGAAGCAGATTCGTGCGGGACTCTGGCGGGGAGGCGATCGCCTCTTCGAAGGGGCGTTGCCTCATGGCCAGGAGGCGATTTCCAATTGCCACATAACGAAGAGACGACGCCACTTCAATTAGAACACAAAATTTTACATCTTTCTTAATTCCTAAGCAATTCAAACATATATGCAAATATGTATAAACTAGCAACTTAAATCTCAATTATTCACATATTCAGGCCATCAACATAATATCAAGAATGAAATAAACACAAAACAAGTGAAAAAATCAAGAGTTTGATGATTTTTATAGAAAATAAGCAACTTAAAGCTTGAAAACAAGGATTCTCACTTATTTGGACGAGTTTGATGCTCCTAATTGAGCCCTCAGAGCTTAGTCTACTTGAGTTAGATGTATTGAGTGTAAAAGCTTCCATCTCCCTTCTCAAGAAATTGTCCTCTTAAGCTTCAATCTCTATTTTTCCTCATTTCTTCTTCTTTTTTTTTTCTTCTTTTGTGGTTTTTCTCTTAAGAACGTTTTCTCCTCTTTTTATCAAAATGGCCAACCTCCTTTTTTAGTCCAAAACCTCTCTACTTAAGCCTCTACCTTCTCTTTTTTTCATTTCCCAAAAAAATCAAGCCTAAGATAAAAAAAAACATTATTCTTCATCATTTCCCCCTTTTCCAGCTCACTTTATGCCCCAAAAGTCTTAATTTTACATCAAAAACCTCCAGATATGCGATTTGGTGGGTCCTTCTCTACTTAATGAAGCCATTAATGGCATTAAATGCATGCTGAGGCCGTTTATATAGAAGCACCACCTTTTTAATGAGGCGTCGCATCGCCGATGTCTCCTCTTCACCCAGGCTGGGCCTAGAAAGGCTTGGGTTTAAGGATTCAGGCTTAGTTCTAGGGTTTTGGGCTTGGTTTTGGAGTTTCGAGCTCTCGGGTCCATTCTAGAGAAGATTTTGAGTCCCTCTTGCACCCAAAATTGGTACTATCTCATCATTAGGGTTTCCTTACGGGCCGATCAAATCGAGGGTGTCCACAGTTTGCCCCCTTGGTTTTTCAAAAAATGGATTTATGAAATCAAAATTTTTTGAAAAAGCAAATGCATATCAACAGTAAGAACGACATACCTGACCTATAAACTTCACTTTGGTCATCAACCTCGGGAATTAAAACCCAGGAGGTCGAACTTTTACTCAAAATATGACTATGATCCTCGAGTTTTTCTGACCCGATCAGTCACTCATTATAGTTGAGGGGTGAACCCCGGGTTTTCTTGGCCCGAGATGTCACCTAGTGAAGAAAGATGAAAACATAACCATGTTCCTCAGGTTTTCCTGGTCCGATCAGTTACTCATTATAGTTGGACATGAATTTTGAGCCTTTCTGACGTAAAACTTCACTCAGTAAACAAAGAGGTAAAATGTAACCATGTTCCTCAGGTTTCTTGGCCTGATTAGTTACTCATTATAGTTGAACATGAATTCTAAGCCTTCTTGACGCAAAACTTCACTCAGTAGAGAAGAAGATACACTTCGAGGATTCCAACCCTGACCAGAAACAAAAGATGCACTTCGGGGATTCAAACCCGACCAAACAACCTTGAAATTGAAGATGCACTTCGGGAATTCAAACCTGACCAGACATCCTTAAAACGGAAGATACACTTTGGAGATTCAAACCCGACCAGATATCCTTGAAACGGAAAATGCACTTCAGGGATTCAAACTCAACTAGACATCCTTGAAATTGAAGATGCACTTCAAGGATTTAAACCCGACTAGACATCCTTGAAATTGAAGATGCACTTCAGGGATTCAAACCCGACTAGACATCCTTGAAATGGAAGATGCACTTCAGGGATTTAAAACCTACTAGACATCCTTAGAACTGAAGATGCACTTTGGGGATTCAAACCCAACCCGACACTCCTTAAAACTAATACTTTGATTAGGAAATATTAAATCCTTCATCATTGATTCTTGGATATAGCTGAGAGATGGAATAACAATTCTTCATTTTTGTAATATATATATTTGTTTTGGCCTCCATTGGGGAATATACATCTAATGGGCCATCAGCCTTGGAACCCACATTTGGCGAGATACTCTTATCTTAATCAAGCCACAAAGTGACCTAGCCTACTTCCCTCCCTCTTCTATAAATACTTCCTTTCTTTTCTAAAAAAGGTTTACTTTCACTTTTGCTTTCAAATCCTTTCACTCTTTTCCTCTCTTTTCTTCCTCACTTTTTAAGCTCTTTTTTTGCCATAGACACTGCGCGGACTCTAGATTTGCCTGCCTAGGATCCCATTACTCCTCCACTATATCCTCTACGTAGTTTCGGGCTTAGCATTAGGGATGACATCCCTCTCTTGGCGGACATGCGATCTCTTCTTTATGGATTGGCTATAGGAGAGGTTAGTAACAAAATTTATTCACTTTTCCTGCAAAATAGGATAAGATGACATCGGGTTAATGTTTATAAACATTTATTTATCATCAAAAACTGAAATGTATGTGATTGAATAAAAAATGGAAGAAATTGAAAGAATGGTGTCAGATTGCTGACACGAAGAGGTGTCGCCTCTTCGTTGAGGTGATTGCCTCATTGATGAAGCGATCGCCTCTTGGGGAGGAGGTGTCGCCTCTTCAATGTCAAGGCAAAATTTTCAAGGGCGATTGCCTCCTGGAGAGGAGACGATGCCCCTAAGAATGGGCGACCGACTCTGCTTATAGAGGCGATCGCCTCTTCAACAGTGTTTTGTAAAACTTTAGGCTTTTATGTGCATGATCTATAATTTAACTCCATGTTTATTTGGCTAGGAACTTTAGTGGCGCTCACATTTGGTATGATAACTTCCCGGACGAGATCAAGGCTAGTATTCGCGACACTGGGTTCTCGAATTTCATTTTGGCTCTCCAAAATGCTCAGGGGCGAACTGACTACTAGCCTCTACATGCTTTACTGGAGAGATGGTCTAACACCACGCATACCTTTCATCTCCCCTTTGGTGAGTTCACTCTAGACCTTATTTCATTTGCTACCGTCATTAGGATCCTATGTGCGGGAGATTCTATCCCTTTGGACGCGAGCCTGCGCAGGATGTTGCTGGACCGCCTCACTTACATTGAGCGGGTGCTTGGTATGGTCCTAAATATAAAAAGGACTCATACTATCAAGATTGACTCTATTAAGAGTTACTATACCCAGAAGAGAGTGGTAGCGGCTACCGCTCCTCGAGCTGTTGATCAGGTGGTCTGGGCATTCTTAGTGTATCTGTTGGGCACTACTCTCTTTGCAAACACAACCAACTCCATAGACTTGATTTTTCTACCACCTCTAAGGGATCTAGACCTAGTGGCCACATTTGATTGGGGTAGTTACGCTCTAGCTTTTTTTTATAAGAGTATAGATGAGACAGTTCGAGGAGCAAGATGATTCTACGGCTTTTAGTATGCTATTTTGGTACTCCATTTTTTTCTTTTCTTTTATCTCACTCATCTTTGAATATTATTACCATGATTTATCAACGATTTTTCATTTCTTTCATAGGATTGGGCTCTGGAGCTAGAGTTAGTCATTGGGATAGTTCTCGTCCGCAATACTCCCTTCTTAGCCATGGCGAGGTGGGGTGCTAGTTATGCTTGGAGGAGGCCCCTCACTAGCATGCATATCCACCGAGAGAGGCTAAACACTCTGACACCTGATGAGGTATGGTACCTACAGCATAATTGTAATAAGTATTATAGTTATCAATGGAATGTATCTCACTTACTTGTTTGCTTTCACAACTATGCCCAAATTTGTGGGGTCCTCGGGCTGGATGGACATAAGCCATACTCCACTCAATCCCTCTATCTTAGAAGAGGGTGCCACTTTGAGGACCTGACTGCAGGGTATGGTACCTTGATGAGAGGACACGAGCTTGGCATAGGGGTGCTTAGGTGAGACGACCACCTCTTCCTCCTCCCCGTGAGATTTTTTGGGGACATCTACTAGAGGGAGATAATTTAGACCAGGCTGCTAAGCGATTTGATGCTGATGAGTACTGCAAAAGGAGAAAGTCTGGCCACGTGGACTTTGCACGGACTCATCTCTTGCAAATAGTACCTTTACCCAGATCTAAACAAATGATTTCATTAAGTATTTGTCTTCGCATTTTTTTATCTGCAGACACCCTATTTCTGATTTCATTTTCTTTTTTAGGCTCCAGTTAGAGCACCAGTTGTATGGCCTAGGCCTATTGTGCAGGAGAGGTTGCCGCTTCGTTCTCGCATTATGCCTTATGATAAGCGTACCTTGACTAGGGTACTGCTTCCTAGTAGCGCTCCCAGCTCTAGTTCTAACTCGCAAGTGGTTGCTGGCATGCTTGCTACTCCTCCAGATCTGGTGATTCGATGATGGCTACCTTCAGGCTAGTTATCTCACCAGTTTCTTACACCGGACATGAGCATAGAGCCAATATTTATTTCGAGGACCTATACATATGTGAGTTCTTTTCTTTTGCATTCTACTTTCAAATTCTGCTTAACACATAATTAATTTTGATAATTAAACTTTATTACAAATACCTCTAGGTCAGTAAGAGTATATGTATCGAGTGATAGTGGCTTAGCGGGACTTCCTAATGAGCACGACCCAACAGTGGAAGGTAACACTTATCACCTATCTCTATATGTATGCATGCTTTTATGATTTCTTACCTTTCTTCATATTTTAACAGGATGAGCTTGACGCTAGTCGGGCTAGAGTCACGACACTTGAGCATCAGCTGGCCACTCTAAATGTTGATGATGAGGATGAGACTAGCGATGACGAGGAGGAAGAGCACACCAACGAGGAGGAGGCTGCTACTCAGGCTGGGGATGATGGAGGTGATTCTGCTGATGAGGGAGTTGATGAGTCTAAAGACGATGAGTAGATGTCTATCTCAGATTTTATTAGATTAGGATAGCTTCTGCTCTTTGAACTGCTATTATTTTGCTCAAACTGATTACTTATCTTAGTTTTTCCATATTTTGCACTGAATAGAATGAGTTTAAGCTTCATTACACTAAACTTGAATTGATTGAGGCATTTTATTCATGAGAATTTTCTGTTTAATAACTTAATCTCATTTACAACATTAATATAGCAAAAATAAAACATCTCGTATCTATTGGAGGTGCGTCGCCTCTTTGCAAAGAGGCACCATAGAATCGCCTTAGCACGCAGAGGCGTCGCCTCATCGTAGGAGTGATCGCTTCTGCCTCAAAATTTTACAACTATAAAAAATCCCTAATTTTCTTCAAAATCCATAACTCCCTTCTTTCAAATTTCCCTCTATTCTCTCTTCCTGAATTCTATTCTAAGCCCCCCAAAATGACTAAAATAAGCTTGAAACAACTATAATTGACACTAAAAAACTTAAATGGCAGATCATGGGCAAGATTGGAGTCGTTTCATCTATCGATTTTTTGATCCATGCATGCCAGGAAGATCAATTTTCCATTTCTCCATATTCTTGTTGAATTATGGGATCCTCAGAAACATGTCTTTTGGTTTAACACATTGGAGTTATACCCCTTGCCAGAGGAATTTGAAGCCATCTTGGGCTTTCAACTGGATTCTATTCATCAGATTACAGTTCCTTCGGCTCAGATCCCGGATTTGCATTCTATTCAATATCAGATGGCCAGGCTATTCAACCTTTCTCCTCAGGCTTCTCTTCGTCATATCTTTGGTAATGAAATTTTGATAATCTCTCTTCTTGATGTTGCTGTAATCGTGGATAGCAATGAAGTATATTGGCCTCGGATGATCGCCTTTTATCTGTTTGCCTAGTTTTTGCTAGTTTCCTCTTCTGGAAATTGTGATTCAAATATTCTCCATATTCTGGATCAAGTGGAAGTGGGTCTCAACCCTTCCTCTTATCTTAGCAGAGACCATCCCTGGGTTAGACAAGTTTGTAGAAACTAGACGACTTTCCGAAAGTCCTCTACTATTGGAGGTTGGCTTCTTTCTCTTCTCTTCTTCTTACTATTTTTCTGTCATTTTTATTCATTTATAACTGGACAGGCATGGTTTCATGAAAAACTGGGGTTGCTTGAGCCTGACAGAGACATTGCACATTACAAAGCCAAACACTACCATACCCAAAGACTTCACCCTATTCCAGAAGATGTTCGAAGATGGTTAGCCACATTCCCTAATCCTCTGATCCGCTTGATGTGCCCCTAGTGGAGATTGCAGCACGTGATGATTCGTTCTTATACTTACTGTGTTCCTATAGCCAGTCTCCACTTTGCTACTTTCTACAACCTTGCACGACTTTGCAGGCAGTATGGGTAGAAGCAGTTAATTGTAGGTTCAATCCATGAATTGGAGTTAGGGCCTCTCTCCCAGAACTTTCTAGATAATCTAGTGGAAACTTGGCCTCACAGAACCATCCTGAGGCACGTCGATTACAACGGAGATCCGTCCACTGATGATCAATATAAGAAGTGGATTCAATTACAGCAGATAGAGAAGGATGAATTTGTTATAAATAGAAGATTAGGGGAAGTGCAGGCATCAAGTATCCAAGGGGTTCAAAAGAGAAGAAGACAGAATTAGCTTTATTTAATTTAATCTTTATTTTAATTTTTGTTAGATGGAATTTCCTTTTTAGTTAAGCAATTTGTAATAAATACTTAATGCAATGCTTAACAATAAAAAGGCAATATATTTCATTTAATTCAAGCACAAGTTGATTATACATATTTGCTTCTAATATACCTCCCGTTGCTAATTGGCTTGCCCTTGCAAGTTTTCCGACCGACTATTTTTTTCTTTCTCTCTCTCTCCTTTTTATGTCCTTAACGTTTGCCTGGACCGCCTCTTTTGAGGTTTTCAATCCAACAGAACTTTTTAATTTTTTTCATTTTCCCATCTCTTATTTTTGCCTAGGCAGCCTCTTTGTGAAGTTTTCTCCCTAACGAGACTTTATAGAAATTACTTCTTCAGCTTGTCTAAGTTGATGGGCTCTCTGAACTTATTCCCTTCTAGGTCTGAAAGTATAGCGGTGCCTTTGGAGAACAACTTCTCTACCAAGTATGGAACTTCCCAGTTCGGCTTGAATTTTCTCTGTGGATCCGTCATGATCAGCCTAGTCAGCTTCAATACTAAATCATCCTCTTTAATTTTACCCTGCTTGATCTTCTTGTTGTAAGCTCGAGCTATCCTCTTTTGATACAATTGTTAGTGATACATAGCTTTCATTCTCTTCTCGTCTAACAGTGTCAGCTATGCTAACCAGCTCTTTACCCACTGATATTTAGGAATTTTAGACTCTAGGAGGACTCTCAGTGACTGAATCTCAACCTCTATCAGACAGTATTGCTTCGCATCCATAAACTAAAGAATATAGAGTTATTCTAGTCGACATTCTGGCAGTAGTTCTATACCCCCATAATGCAAATTATAGATAATCTAACCAATCTCGGTAGTCTTCCATCATCTTGGACAAGATCTTCTTCACATTTTTATTTGCGGCTTCAATTACACCATTTTCTTGTGGCCTGTATGGAGTTGACCTATGATGCTCAATGTTGTATTCTTTTAGTAAAGCTGCCATCTTAGCTCAAAAATGAACACCATTATCAGAGACCACATGGTGAGGCAACCCGTATTTATAAATTATATTCTTCTCAATAAACCTTGCCATATGTTTTGATCCAACAGTAGCAAATGATTCTGCCTCAATCCATTTGGAGAAGTAATCAATAGCCACCACAATGTAGCGATGACCATTTGATGCTTTCGGCCTTATCTCCCCTATGATATCAATTCCCCAAACTGCGAATGGCCAAGGAGCAGTCATCCCTTGAAGCTCCATGGAGGGTAAATGACTAACAACACCATATGATTAGCAGTTATGACATTTCTTCATGAATTTCTCACAGTCTGTTTCCATCGTTAGCCAGAAGTAGCCTTGACAACCTATTTTCTTGGCTAGGTACATTCCGTTTATATGCGAATGACATACTCCTTCATAAACCGCTTCCATAAGCTTCTGAGCTTCATTCTTATCCACACATCTCAAATGCACCTAGTTGGTGCTTTTTATACAGCATTCCATTATGACTAATGAATTGGCGATACAACATTCAGAGAGACATCCTCTTTTACCTATCAACATTTTCGGGAAACTGTCCCATTTTTAAATACTGCTGCAAATTGTAGAACCATGGCTTCTCTGTGGAGTCAACCGGCATCACCCTTATATCTTCATAACATGGGATTCAAGATTTTACTAGAATCAAAGGTTTGACTTCTGTTTACTTTCCTCCTTCCCAGGCAGAAGCTAAAGTGGCAAGCGCGTCTGCCATCTAATTATCTTCTCATGGTAGGTGAACAATTTGGCATTGAATAAAAGATAACAGGACATTAGCTGAATAGTCCCAGTACAGCTTCAATTTATCTTCTCTCACTTCCTACTATTTGGAGATCTGTTTAACTATTAACATAGAGTCTTCGTATACTATAATTTCATCTGCCCCAACTTTTGGAGTGCCTTCAAACAAAAAATGCAGGCTTCATATTCGGCTTAATTGTTGGTGATTTCAAATTCCAATCTTTTCGCGATCAAGATCATTTCTCCTTCTGGTTAGACTAGAATTACATTTATATAAGCTCCCTTACTATTGACAGCCCCATCAAAATACATTTTCCATGTTTGGATTTTGATTGCCCCCAAGTGCTCATCTAGAAACTCCAACTCCCATTCATGTCCATCAGATTCTGAGCCAAGAAGTCCACCACAACTCTTCCTTTCATCACTTTCTTTTCCACATAATCTATGTCAAATTCTGTAAGCAAAACTAAGTACCTGGCCAATTTTCCTATGAGTGACGAAGTTTGTTGGAGGTATCTAAGTGGATCGTGTTTTGAAATGGCTTGAACCCTGCATGATTGGATGTAATGTCGGAGCTTCTTTGTGGTCTAAATCACGGCCATGCATGTCTTCTCTACCAGACTGTTATTGGCCTCATAAGGCAAGAGCTTCTTGCTCAGGTAATATATAACATGCTTAACTCTCCCATCGCTTTCTTGAGCTAACATTGCACCCACTGCTTCCATTTCAATTGCCAAATAAAGAATTAATAGTTACCCAGCCTTGGCGGTTGTAGTACCAGAGGATTCATCAAATAACCCTTAATAGTTTCAAAAGTCTGCTGACACTTATCATCCTAGATGACTGGTTGGTTCTTTCTTAGGAGCTTAAAGATAGGCTCACAAATGGTGGTCGGCTTGGCTATAAACCTACTGATGTATTTTAATCGTCCGATGAACCCTCTGACTTCTTTCTCATTCTTTGGCGCAGGCATCTCTCGGATCGCTTTAACCTTATCGGATCCACTTCAATCCTTTTCTGACTGACAATGTGTCCTAGCAACTTACCAGAGGTTACCCCAAAAACACACTTCTTAAAGTTCAACCTGAGGTTATACTTTTCAGCCCTAGCTAGGAACCTATCTAAGGCTACCAAATGTCCTTCCCGTGTGGAGACTTCACCATCATATCATCCACGTATACTTCTATTTCCTTGTGGACCATATCGTGAAGTAGAGTGGTAGTCATCCTATTATAAGTAGCTCCTGCATTCTTCAATCCAAATGGCATGACTAAATAACAATAAACCCCCAATTCGATGGTGAACGAAGTCTTCAACTTGTCAATCATTGCCATCATGATTTGATTACATCTTGAGAAACCATCCATAAAGGAGTATATAGCACTTGAGGTTGCACTATCAACTAGAGTGTCAATGTACGTTAAAGGGAAATCATCCTTCAAGCAAGCCTTATTTAAATCTCGGTAATCCATATGCATTCTGACCCTTCTATCCTTTTTGGGAACCAGCACTATGTTGGCTAACCACTAGGTGTCATCCACTACCTCCAAGAACTTGACCTTCAGTTGCTTTTCTATTTCTTCTTTGATCAGAAGAGCCCATTCTGGCCACAATCTTCTCTTCTTTTGTTTTACTGGCATAATATGAGGAAACGTAAGGATTATGTGTTCTGTAATCTCCCTATCAATTTTGGGCATATCCTCGTAACCCCAAGCAAATACTTTCTATCTTTTCCTCAATGTTTCTTCCATTTTTATCCTCTCATCAGGAGTTAAATTAAAAGCAATAAGTATATTCTCAGAATTGTCACGTGTGCCTAAATTAAATGGTTCAGTGTGCACTGAATTGATGTCAAACATATGCATGAAGTGATCATCACAAATAGAATAACCATTAGGAAATACATCACATAAGTAGGCAAAATCATATTATATCGCATTTATTTTAGAAAAGAAAACATCATTAGTATTAAACATGTTAGCAAGAGAAATGTCAAGATCATCATTGAAGACATCTATGATGGAATTAAAGATAAAGGATTCGAAATCACACTCCTATTTCTGATCCCCAGTGTCTTTCAACTCTACCGTAGGGATGCCCTTTTCTGGTTCAAATGTCTGTACCAGTTCCTCCACCATAGGTTCCTTGGTAACTAATTCTTGGATCCCAGCCATGTGCTCAGTAAAGATTTCAAATCCAGGGACTATCTTTTCGGCTATCATTAATGGTTCGAGATTGCTGGTGTAAGCCTCTTCTACAAAGGTTTCCCATAGTGGTTTCCATTTTGGCTCAGCTCCATCTTTGGTCCTTCCCTAGAAAGCATCATCACCTTGGTATCCTACTCCGTATTTTAGAATCAGAGTTTTCCATTCAATGAACCTTGGCAGGCCTTTTCGGTTCTTTCCTAGCCCCATACCAGGCATGAAGTTCATGCTTTTCATCGTGCTCATGATCTTTGGATTCAGCTCATCCTCATAAATCACACAAACCTTGAAATTCAGACTAACTGAAATCTCATTTGGAGCTAGCTTCAGAACGGCCACGACAGCTTCGATTTTTGCCATTATGGTAACCAGTTTCCCCTCATGTGGGAACTTGATCTTTTAATGTACAGTGGATGGCACTCCTCCCAAGGGATGGAACCATAGCCTCTCTAACAACACAGTAAAATTGACTGGGATGTCAATCACATGCAGATTGACCTAAGCCTCTGTAGGTCCTATCTTAACCAGTGCTCTGAAGGTTCCTTCGACTGGCCTCCCGGTTTCATCATAGGCTTTAATGACTACTTCTGATGGCTTCAAGTCAGCCATCGTCAATCCCAGCTTTGGCAGAATCTTGAGAGGACACACATTGATCGCGGATCCATTATCCACCATCACACAACAAGTTAATTTCCCCTTCACTTTGGCCTTGATGAACAAGGCTTTGCTGTGATCTCTACCCTCTAATGGTAAATCATTATCTGTGAGCACAATTGCCCCTTGAGGGCTCTCTATCAATAAATCTACCATTTGATTGGGGGTGTAAGTTGTAGAGATCTTTTTGTGATTAAGAGCCATAACCAGTGCCTCCTGATAGGCTCTAGAGTGCATGAGCAACTCCCAAATACCTGAGTGTTTTCTCATCTCTCTTGGCATCAGCCGCCTTGTCATTCTGCTTTGTTTCATCATCTTTTTCCTCTTTCTTCACTTCTTCGTCTGAACCCATCTTTTCTCTTCCCAACTTAGCAGATTTCACTTCTTCTTTCTTTTTCTCGACTCTTCTAACTGTTTGACCTTGGGTTTTCTTTCCCTTGTTGTCTTTTCATAGATCAACCCATCTTTCCTCTTTATCATCGGAGTTCCAAATGTCTAAAAAATTTATAGTGAGCTCCATAGGCTGCCCATTCGGATTCAAGTTTTAATGGTGTAAGTGTGGCATCGACGAAGGAATTAAGGACTTATTCCTCTGTCAAGCCGGTGTTTATCATAAGGATGGGTGGATTTGGTGGTGGTACGTTACGATAGTTGGGTAGAGGGTTATTTCTGGTGTTTGGTTTTCTATTTTTAGGATCAGTGATCTTGCCTAAATCGATTAAATCTTGAATTTTGTGTTTCAGGCAAATGCAGCCATCGGTGTTATGGCCAATCGTTTGATGGTATTTGCAATAAAACTTTGGGTCGACATTTGAGAAAGGTAGTCTCTAAGGTAGAGGTTGTTTCAAGTTGTTCTCAATAAGCTTCTCTAAGACTTTGGAAAGAGGCCTTCCCAATTTAGAAAACCTTCGGGGTTGTCCAACGACATTGATTTAAACATTACTGCTCAGTCTAATCACACTATTGGATCTAGCCCCCTCTCTACCTGTAGACCTACCACCGTAGAACTTCTTATCATGAGCTAAATTGGATTCTTTCTGTTCCCTGAATCGGGTTCCTCAAAGTTTTGGACCCCAAGGTCTCTCAACTTTCTTGAAAGTAATGGAACATAACCTTCTATCACTATTGTCAGCTAGTCAGATTATGTCGGCCTGTGCTTCATTTGTGATAACTTTCCCCTCCACTTAGTCAAGTACTAAGCGAAGGGCTCATTAAACTTCTGTTTTGTGATTTGTAAATCTTATAGAGATACTTCCATTGGAGCATTCAGACCATACTGTTTGATAAATGCGGTGCATAATTCTTTCTAATCACTCTGCACATGTGGTTCTAAAGTATGGTACCAATGGATTGGACCACCCACCAAAGACAGGGGGAATTGCTTAATAATTTGAGGCTTGGTCAATTTTGTTGCCTACATATAGGTCACATACTATTTTAAGTGCAAGTGTAGGTCATCAGTTCCTGAATAATTTTTAATGTCTGGGAACTTAAACTTTTAAGGTAAAGGGGTCCTTAGCTTTATCTAAATCAAAGTTAGTGTAATCCATCGGGGCATCGGTCCCTTTCTCTTTCATCATCATTTACATCTGAGACATGGTCTTGGCGATATCTTTGGCCCAGTCCAGCTTCCCTACATTTTCTGTATCATCCACCCTCTGCCGGGTCACAGGTTCTGCTAGTAAAGTTTCTTGGTCATCTTTTATTTCTTATCTCCTCGGATTCTCAACATCAAGATCAAATAGTGGTGGTGGAGGTGCTGGTGGTTTTTCTCTGGTTGAACTCATAATCTCTGCCATCATCTCTCACATGATTGTTCTAGTATGTTCGTCCATTTCTGCCTTAAACTGTTCAGGATCAAAACTCGATGATACTGTTTCTTTTAACATTTTAACTAAACGAGCGAGTCGAAGTGGATGACTGATTGGGATCTATATCTACAACCACCACGGGTTAAAGATATGCATGACGTGTATGCATGACATGTAGATTTACCTTAACATTTCTTATTTACATGTAACACATAACAAGACAAACCTCTTCAAGCGATATCTCCACCCTTATTTCTCCCACACGCGCATTCAATGGCGAGTTCCTTTCCCTAGGATTATTGGCTGTCTTTTAATTATCAATATGGGACATCAAAACTGACGTATACAAAAGAACTCTCAAGACGAGGTAAACAAGTAGCAATTTTTTTGAATAAAACCAAAGTCCATTTTAACGGTCCATAGTGGGCATGAAAAGCCCAATTTGGCATAGTCCATTAGTCAATGGACTTGGGCTTTATTACAAGAATTACTAAATGGTACAAATCACACACACTTGGAAAAATCTCAGTGGAAGTTGCTAGGTCATTATATGAGCTAAGTCAAGGGTAAAAAGCCACGGCTCCCACAGCTATATATATCCATTACGTCTCCCCACTCAAAGGTCCGTGCAACATAGATAAGTATGTGCCATGAGTGAAAATAATTTTACACTCCACCATTAGATTTGAGTGAAACACAGGCAGCGAAGTAAAGACTATTGTCGAGTTATTTGGGACTGGTGTGCACAGTGTGTGGAAATGTGTCATGAATGCAAGAAATGCAAAGGAAATAAAGAAATAATCAAAGATGATAAATTACAAAATACTGGAATCAGTTTCTCTATCTCCAGTGGAGTCGCCACTGTAGGCGGCGGGGTTTAGTACACGCCCAAGTGTTTGGCGACTACAGCACTATGCAAGCTTAGGGCCTGCTAGGAAATACATAATGGGCTTGGGGCCTAAAATGGAGATGGAGTCACCACCGGGATGAAAGTCGGGACACACTATACAACAATTGGATTCCACGGAGGTTCCCAGAAGCCGTTATCAAAGATCGAGTTTAAAAACTATGTATGAGCCTTTGAATGCCCACCCAACCTTGCGGTTGGCCTCTGTGTGTGTTTTGTATTTGATTACCTTTGATTATTAAATTATTTCCTTGTTATTGTTGAATTGCAATCATTTTTTATTTTATGTTTATATTCAAATTTGCACATTAGTCCCGTTTACATGCTTATTACCTCAACATTCAAGGCAAATAATAATGAATTTACAATCATACATTCAAAAAAATGGGGAAAGGATTAGGGATTACAATGCTTTATACAATTACAACAATAATGAATTTAAGTAAAACCTCTCAAGAACTAACTAATACACTAATTACTTAGTGATTAGAAATCACCAAGAAATCCCTACAACAAACAATGGTTAGTTCCATTTCAAGATAATAATTTTATTTACAAAAAGAAACTGAATTCAATTTACATAAAATAGGCATGAGAATTTATCTATACACAAATTGATAATTTGAACATACCCAATATCATGGCAATCTTATGCAATATTGAAGATACAAGACAACAAAGACATATCAAAAATAAAAAAGAAACCAAAAGGATACAAAAAGTGAAGCAGATTCGTGCAGGAATCTGGCGAGGAGGCAATCGCCTCTTCAAAGGGGTGTTGCCTCCTGGCCAGGAGGCTATTTCCAATCGCCACATAAAGAGTGAGATGACACAACTTCAAGTAGAACACATAATTTTACATCTTTTTTAATTCCTAAGCAACTAGCAACTTAAAACTCAATTATTCACATATTCAAGCCATCAATATGATATCAAGCAAGCAATAAACACAAAACAAGTGCAAAAATCAAGAGTTTGATGATTTTTATAGAAAATGAGTAGCTTAAAGCTTGAAAACAAGGACTAATTTGGACGAGTTTGATGCTTTGAACTAAGCCCTCAGAGCTTAGTCTGCTTGAGTTAGATGTATTGAGTGAAAGAGCTTCCCTCTCCCTTCTCAAGAAATTGTCCTCTTAAGCTTCAATCTCTATTTTTCCTCTTTTCTCCTTCTTTTCTTTTCTTTTCTTCTTTTATGGTTTTTCTCTTAAGAACATTTTCTCCACTTTTGATCAAAATGGCCAACCTCCTTTTTTAAGTCCAAAACCTCTATACTTAAGCCTCTACCTTTTTTTTTTCCATTTCCCAAAAAAATCAAGCATAAGACAAAAAAATATCATTCTTCATCATTTCCCCCTTTTCCAGCTCACTTTATGCCCCAAAAGTCTTAATTTTACGTTAAAAACCTCCAGATATGCGATATGATGGGTCCTTTTATACTTAATGAAGCCATTAATGGCATTAAATGTATGCTGAGGTCGGTTATATGAAGGCGCCGCCTCTTTGATGAGGCGTCGCCTCACCGATGTCCATGCCTCTTCGCCCAAGCCTTTCTAGACCAGGACTGGGTAAAGAGGCAATCGCCTCTTCACCCAGGCCTGGCTTAGAAAGCTGTAGGCCTGGGCCCAAAGGCTTGGGTTTGAGGATTCGAGTTAGTTCTTGGGTTTTGGGCTTGATTTTAGAGTTTCCAACTCTCGGGTCCATTCTAAAGAAGATTTCGAGTCCCTCTTGCACACAAAATTTGTACTGTCTCATCATTGGGTTTTTATTGCGGGCCGATCAAACCAAGGATGTCCACATCTTCACATTTTTTTTCTTCAAATAGCTAATTAAATGGTAAAAATTTCATATGTGACATTGAAAAATCATAAAAAAATATTAGGGTTCTTTACATAAATATAACAAAAAATTAAAAAAAATTCAAAAATATCGTTAACCAAAAAAAAACTTTCAAAACTAACTTTTCTAACTTTTTTCTTTCAAATATAAACCACTCCCCTTGTCACCCTTATTTTTAGGGTTATCTTTTTTTTAATGTTTTTTCCTTTTTATTTATTTTTTCAACTTTTTTTTCAACATTTTTTTTACTTTATATTATCTTCATCTATTTTTTTCTCAATTTTTTTTACTCAACAATTTTTTCTAAAATTTTTTTCTAAAATTTTTTTCTATTGGCTTCTTTTTTTTTTCCTCAATATTTTTTTGCTAAACATTTTTTCAACTTTTATGGTACCATCTTTATCTTTTTTTCTTAACATTTTTCTATTGTCTTCATCTT
>CATIWM010154162.1:0-12659 GCA_949671775.1 Mallotus repandus | reverse complement strand
CATTATCTACTCGGTTAATATAATATTTACATCAATTCCCTGTGGATCGACACCCTACTTGCTCTATACTAAGTCCTTAGAGACTAGGGTTATATAAATACAATTCTACCCGCTTCAGAATTTGGCGCCGTTGCCGGGGAGTTGATTTGTAATATTTATTAGTTTAATTTTGACTTGATGCGCATGGATATAATTAAGATGGATCAATCCATTAATATTATTGTGTTTTTTCTTGACAAGTATATATTAGGAGATAAAAGTTGTTATTGATGAAATTGGAATTCTATAACTCACGCTTGTATAATTCCCCTTCCTGATAAAAAAGAAAATAGAGACGTTTATTATTCTGAAATGATAAGAAATTTCAATGCTTTTGCTTACGTTTTGAGTTGGAGTTTTGTGCATAAAAAAACATGTACTTAAAAGAATGTTGCTCGTCAAACAGCCGAATTTTATCCAACTTTGCACCTTCCTCTAGTGTCTGAAACTGCAGAGTATAGTTGTGAAGCTAAGGTAGCTTCCTGACGATGATTAATGTTCTATTCATGATAATTAGCAAAGCACCATTAAACTAATAAAGTCAGATTTTACAATGAATTTGATAGAAAGAAGAATGAGGCCTAATTTCATTCAAGTTAGCTTCTCTGGTGCTCATTATTATCCTTCTTGTTTTTATTGTATTTGCCTGTAAAATAATTAATGAAACTTTTGTTTATACCTATATCACAGGTAAAATTTTGGAAACTTATTAACTATTTTTGCCAAATTATTAGCTCATTGAATTCAGGAAAATTTTTTTGTTCTTGAATGTTAATGTATATTTTTATAAGTCAAATATAATATATATATATATATATATATCATAATTTTATATAATAATGTGGAAATAAAAATTTAGAAATTTTTATCATTTTTATAATTTTATCTGAATTAAATTAAATTATTTAAAATTTAATAAGTTTTAAATGTTGGTAGTTTAGAATATATATAACGAAATGTGTATTAATAAGATTTTTTGGAAGAAATCCGAAGATTTCACATGGATCTCATGCTATTATTATTATTATTTGAAAAAATCGTTATTGGTAGAGAATTCAAGTTAATGGGTCCCGTCAGCATGGGCCATTTTCAATCTGCAGCATGGTCACCACTGGCAAGCCACAGCCACATATTATTTTATCAATAAATAATCCAAATTGGATCATTCGTCGTCTGGCTACCAGCAACATACTAGCAACATTTTAAAAAGGGATAATGAAACAGTAAATCCTAGGTTCCGAAATTTCAAAAATAACCCCCTCAAATAGATAGTTTCCTTGTATCGGGAGATAAAAAAGAAAATGTAAGAAGATTTTTTTTATAAGATTAAACAAATAACTTTTGAGGGATTAAACAAATAATTTATTGTAACATATAATAACATCACATTTAAAAAATTACCTATAATCTAATTTAAAAATTATACATAAATAAATATATAATATGATAGTTTCCTTTATTTGAAAAAATTTTATATTTCATTATTTTAATTAATTTTTTTATTAAAATTAGTGTCCTTAAATTATTATATAACTTTTTGTATTGTTAAACGAATGGAGGCAACTATACTTTAGAAAAAAAAATTGTCTTTATTTGGCCATAAATGTTGCGCGGTTCATCCAAAATTACTCAATTATTTGGATAGGGGTGTATATGATTTGAACCAAGTCAAAAATCGAATAAAAAATAGATAATTTTAATTCGGTTTAAAAATTAGGTTTAAATCTAATTAACTTAATTAATCAAAAAAATTTTAATACATATAATATTTAAATATTCTATAAAAATATATATTTTGGTGAAAATACACCTATTTTAGTCAATAAAATCTTAAATTTGAATTTTAAAAAATCATATATTTTTTTATTAAAGTATCAAATCAAACCAAACCAATCAATTTGATTCGAAAACTCTTAAAAATCTTTTTTTTTTTTTAAATCTAGGATGTAGTTTAATTTATTTGTCTTTATGTTGTTGTGACATTATAAATTTTTTGTCCCCCTTTTAGTGTGGGTATCAAACTTTTTATTAGCAGAAAAGACACAAATTGAAATGAACTTTTTTTTTTTTACCAGAAAATGAACTTGTGGTGACATTACGAACTTTGTCCCTTCCAAATCAAAACTATTCAATAGCAGAAAAGACACAAATGAAAATGATCATCAATTGAAATTATTTGGCCTATAAATGCTCCAGTTAGAGGTGAACGAATGTGTTAAATAATAATGACCTCAATTTATTTTTTTCTATATATAAAACTCAACCTTTAATTGCTAAATTCAATTTTCAGAATTATTTTTTTATCCTAAAGTTTTGAATTTAATGTGTGATAAATCATTCTTTTACAATAAATTTCATAAATAATTATTTAATATTCTAAATATCTGTCAATTGTTTTATTCTGTTAGAGTATATAGTATAGTGTAAATTAAAAGTAGAGGAATGAATTTAAATTTAAATTTTTAAAAAGTTTAACCAGACTAATTAGTGAGTGATGACGTTATTTTTTATTTTAATAAAAATTAAAATATTATAATTTTACTTACTATAATTAATTGAATGCCGTGTTATTCATAAATAATTTTATTTTAAATATTTATGATTTTTTGAGAAAAATGTTCATAATATTAGTTAGTAAAATATTAAAATAAAAATTTGCAGTTCCTTAAAAATGTCAAATCGCATGACTTTTACTTGAAAAAAATTTCCTTAAAATAGTAACACCACCGTCATTATGTATATGCTATTTGAAGTTAATAGGTCCTACCAGCTTTAATTAGATTGTTTTCCAACCTACAACATTAATCACTAGTTCCAATTGGTCAAAACAATACACTAGTTCAAGACTCATGTACGCCAGCCACAACGTCTTTATTTTGATAAAATAATACCGAACGAATCATGCGACAGAGTGGGGTAATTTTATTATTCAATTAATTATTAATTTTTTCCGACCAACATAAAGAGCTTTTATTAGATAATAAAAAGATAATACAATGGAGCCCAACAACAAACAATTAAAATCAACCTACATTAAAATACCAGCTCATATCTCACATTCATCATTTTTTTTGCTAACATAAAGCCTAAACACTAGCAGCCGTAGCTGAGAAGAAAAAAGTTTAAGAGTCATCAATCCAATAACGGTTATGAGAATACTGTTGATGTTGGAAAGCAGACGATTCAATTCTACAAAGCAATTTGGAATAAGATTTGTGCTTTGATATACAACAGAAGAGGTGGCTAGGGTCTTTGCCTGCCAGCGAAATGCTATGTAAGTTTGGATATTAAAACGGAAAATGTGAGCTTCATCATTCAATCTTCCTCCATTTGTTTATTGATGACTTCTTACTTGTGATCCAACAAGATCCACATGCAATATCACCTTATCAAAATAGACAAGATCCACCTGCCATATCACCTTATCAAAATAGCTATCGCTGCAGAGTGGTATGATACCACACATATTAAACTTAAAACTCACAAAATCATTTATCAACAAATTATCACAAAAAAAATCAAGAAAACCAATGAATTTGGATTTTTTTTATTAGAAATTAATAAAAAAAAACCACTCAAATCTAAAAAACACAATATTGAGAAACTATGAACTGTAATACGAAGAAAACTTTTGTGTATAATTCTCTCAGCCGATCAGAGAGGGGTCCAATTAACTATTAATTGAAAATATTTACATACATAAATTTAATTATTTAATCTATATATTAGGAATAGATAAAAATTTTATTTAACATACTTTGATATGGTCTACATCAATATTTTCAAAGATCATTGATATCTTACTAATTAATTTTGATAAGTATAAAATCATGTAAAAAATCTTCTAAAAATCAATTTGTTTGTGAGCCCAACTTAAAATGTAGCTTAAATAAAAATACATCGACGAATGAAATTGTAGTTAAGTGATAATTTCTCTTTCAAGAATATTTAATGATGTAGGATTCAATTTTTACGGAGGGAAAGACTGCCTAATTCATTAAAATTTAGGTGACCTTTCTATTAATAATAAAAAAAAATTATCACGTTATTGCGTACGTATACACAACTCATATAGAGTTCAATATATATATATATATATATATATATGCAACTTATATGCCATCAATTTTTGACTTAAATCTCTGCTCCATAAGTCTTCATTGCAATATTTCCATATTCTAGCAAGCACAAGCCTACTACAGTATCCAACGGACAATAATGAATCAAGATCCTCCGCATCTTCATCTTCCGTGGAAGGTCAAGCTCTCCATATACGCTCTCACCTTCGCCGTTGATGTCACTCGCCGCTCCAACGGCACTGTCAATCGTGGGCTTATGAGTTTGTTCGATCTCAGATCGCCACCATCGGAGAAACCAATCAACGGCGTCACAACTACCGACCTCACTGTTGACAGAGCTCGCAACGTCTGGTTCCGCCTCTACACTCCTACCCAAACCGGAGACGCTACTTTGCCTGTTGTTTTCTACTTCCATGGCGGTGGCTTTGCCTATTTGGCGGCCAATTCAAAGCCCATTGATGAGTTATGCTACTCACTTGCTCGTGATCTCTCTGCCTTTGTCATTTCCGTCAATTATCGGCTTGCTCCGGAGCATCGTTGTCCAGCCCAGTACGAGGATGGTTTCGATGTGTTAAAGTTAATAGACGAAACAGAAGTTGAGGGTTTTCCAAGGCATCTCGCCAACCTGGAACAATGTTTTCTTGCCGGAGACAGCGCAGGAGGCAACATAGTTCATCATGTTCAAGTAAAAGCCAGTGAACATGAATTTCGCTGCATAAGACTTATAGGAAACGTGCTGATCCAGCCATTTTTTGGGGGCGAAGAACGAACTGAAGCTGAAATGAATCTTGAAGGCAAAGTTCCATTCATTACTGTGGAGCGAACTGACTGGATGTGGAAGGCCTTCTTGCCGGAGTCGCAATCAGAATTCGGTAGAGACCATCCTGCAGCGAATGTTTTCGGGCCAAATGCTGTTGACATATCAGGATTAAAGATTCCGGCAAGTTGTGTTTTTGTTGCAGGATTTGATCCATTGAAAGATTGGCAAAAGGGGTACTGTGAGGGGCTGAAGAAATCTGGAAAAGAAGTCTATTTGTATGAATATCCTAACTCTTTCCATTCATTTTATGTGCATCCTCAGCTGCCTGAGTTTTCTTGGTTCATCAGGGACTTGAAAGATTTTATGCAGAAGCAAAAAGCAGCAGCAGCAACAACTAATAATTGATCTTTTTATTATTATTTTTCTTGAATTTCAGTGTGATTTATCAGTTCACTTACATTGCCTATTTGTCAGTTTCTAAGTTACATCTAGTTAAAGCTATACGTGTGGTGTGGGCCTTATGTTATTTTAAATTAATGATAGAAAGAAAGTATTAAAAAATAAAATGTAGCATGTAACAATTTTTCTTCAATAGATCTTATATTTCGGTTTTATGTGCGGAGAAGTAACAGTTGAGAACGGTTTAAATTTTAAAATAGTTAAAATTTTCTTATTTATATTAGATATTGAATGTATTAGATGAAAAAAGTTAATGAAATAAAAAAAATATTAAAAAATAAAAGTCTATTAGTGCAAAAAATTTTAATATTTAAGACATTTTGTAGTTTTATCCTGATTTTTTAATTTTAACAAAAATGTCATAATTTAACAGTAAATGTTTGACAATTACCACAAAGTATTTTTTGGTTAAAATTGAATAAAAATGTTGACATAAAATCTTATAAAATATCAAACTTAACTTTTAAAATTTTAAAATTTATAATGATATATTAGTATAAAAAAAATTCCAAGTGTTTGAAATTTTTGATAATTTTGTCCTAATTTTTAAATTTTGATAAAATATTTTAATTTAGTCAATTTATTAATATTTATTTAAATTTACATAAAAAAACGGATCCAATAATAAAAGAATTAAATTTATTATCGTGAAATTGTTAAATTTATAAATGGTTTTTACTAGACCAATAAGCCAAAAACAAAATGTAGCATATAATAAATATTTGTGGATCAATATCTTGAATAAACTAGATTTTTTTCAACACAAAATAAACTAGATTAGTGTATATATATTTATGGAAGAGTGCATTACTCTTATAATATATATTCTCTAAATTGAAATTGTGAGTTCAGCATTTCATTAATGTACTTGGTGACCTTAACGTGGGAAGATATTTAGCTTGATGGTCTCTAATATATATGTCTTTCCTGAAAATAATTAAAATTAAGAGTCATAATATATTTCCATTGAAAATCACTAAAACTATCAAATTTATAAAAATAATAAAATAAATATTTTAATAATTGTTTTCGATGTCTTTTATCTAGTAGTCACAACGGTTTCTACTAATTCGTATAGAATTGGATCAACTACAGAAGAAAAGTAGAGTTTTTTCAATAATTTTTATATATATAAAATTTCAATTAAAAACTTTATTTAAGAAAAAAGATATATATATATATATATAATATTTCTTGCTGTGAGTCGTTGGAGGAAATCAGAACCATTGCGATTTCAGAGTAGAAAGATTAATGCATATATGGGGATTTTAACATAGTGACTGAACATTCCAACAGTTTAGTAGGCATGGGAATGGTGACTTTCACATATGAGAGAATCACATTTTCATTTTCCATGTTGACCAATTAAAAATTTATTTTAATTTTAATTTTAATTTTTATTTTTTATCAAAAAAAATGGACCCTAAGATATTTAGGTCTAATACATTTGCAACATTTTATATTAAATTTGTATCTTTCATTAATTTTGTTAGGAAATTTGTGGTTATATTAGAGTTTGCGCACATCTGAATAATAATTCACAGAGGCGAAAATAAAATATTGCAGAAAATAATTAAATAAAAATGACACCAATATTTACGTAGTTCACTCTTGATGATGGGCTACGTCCATAGGAGACAAGACGAAACTCTTCCGCTATTAAAATAGTATAGGTGTAGAAAGAGTCGTCTCTAGATTAACACTAGAGGTATACAACAATAGAAATCTCATCAAAATAGTGGCACTCAAGGTGTTTATTAAAAAAAATCCCAAAATAATTTTCTCACTATTTTGTCACTCACCCTTTGAGAAAAAATTTCCAAACTCTTAAAATTCTCTCACTCTCATCAAAGCAAAAATGCTTTGGCTCTCCTCACAAGCTCACACCTCTCTTTACTTGTGACTTTCCCTTTTTGTGTCCATCTCTCTCCTTCTCAAGAACCATGCATTGCCTATTTATAGGCAATGGACTCTTAAGAGATAAGCATAGAACTCTTAAGGGTTAAGGAATGCAAGTTGTCAAAATCAATTTAAAAACAACTTGCAAGCAACTAAAAAATAAGTTGGTTTTGACAACCAAAATCAAGTTGGTTTTGACAACCAAATCCAAGTTGGAACCAACTTGCAACCATCTAAATCCAAATTGGCCACTTCTTCATTTTTTTTATTATTAATATTATTAATCTAAATCGGTATTGGACCCTACATGTGGGAGGAACCAATATAACAATTCTCCCCCTCCCGACTACATGGAAGGCGTTACCATTCCAGTGGCTAATTGACAAATTTCAAATTTATCTTTTGGTAGAATCTTTGTCAACATGTCATATCCATTTTCATCAGTGTGGATCTTTTTAAGCTGCAACAGCTTCTTCTCCAATTCATTCAGTATCATGTGATATCTCACATCAATGTGCTTTGACCTTGAATGAAAGGAGAAATTCTTACCAAAGTGGATAGCACTTTGACTATCACAAAATAACTCATATTTGTCCTACTGGAAACCAAGTTCATTTAAGAACTTTTTCATCCATAGCAACTCTTTACATGCTTCAGTTGCTGCGATAAACTCTGCTTTAGTGGTAGATAAAGCAACACATTTTTGCAATTTTGACTACCATGACAGAATTCCCCTTGCAAATGTAATTAGGTAACCAGAGGTTGACTTTCTTGAATCAACGTCTCCTACCATGTCTGCATCTACGTATCCGGCTAACATAAGGTTTTTCATTTCCAAAGCATAAGCAAAATTTGGATGTACCATGAAGATACCTGAAAATCCATTTCACTACAATCCAGTGTTCCTTTCTAAGATTTGAAAGGAATGACTCATAACTCTAATTGAGTATGTAATATCTAGTCATGTACACACCATAGCATACATCAAACTACCAACTGCTAAAGCATATGGAACTATATCTCCTTCTCTTCATCAGTAGAAAGGCTTTGCTGAGAAGTTAATCTAAAGTGATTAGCAAGAGGATAACTAACTGCTTTTAGCATTGTACATGTTGAATCTCTGTACCTTCTCAATGTACTTCTCTTGTGACAACCACAGTTTCTTGATGCTCTGCCTCTGATAATCTTTATGCCAAAAATCTATTTTGCTAGTCCCAAGTCTTTCATAACAAAAGACTTACTCAATTTCTTCTTCAAGCTATTGATTTTGGAAACATTCCTACCAACAATTAACATGTCATCCACATAGAGCAACAACATAATAAAGTCATCATCAGAGAATTTTTGGACAAAAACACAATGGTCTGAAGTGGTCTTTTTGTAGCCTTGCTCCCCTATAATAGACTCAAACTTCTTATACCATTGTCTCGGTGCCTGTTTTAAGTCGTACAAGTTTTTCTTCAATCTACAAACATAATCCTCTTTTTTTTTTTTTACTTTGAAACCCTTTGGTTGCTCCATGAATATTTCTTCTTCCAAATCACCATGTAGGAAGGCAGTCTTAACATCCATTTGCTCGATCTCCATATCAAAACTTACTGCTAAACCCAATACAGTACGGATGGATGTCATCTTCACGACTAGAGAAAAAATCTCATCAAAGTCGATACCCTTTCTTTGGTTGAATCCTTTTACAACCAGTCTAGCTTTGAATCGTGGCTGGAGATTGTGTTCTTCATGCTTGATCCTAAACACCCACTTATTCTTCAAAGCTCTCTTGCCATCGAGCAACCTCACCAACTCAAACGTCTTGTTCTCATGCCAAGACTTCATCTTATCCTGCATGACTTCAAACCATTTCTACTTTTGTTCATGATTCATAACTTCTTCAAAGCTTTATGGCTCTCCCCCGTTTGTTAGTAACACAAACTAGTCTCTAGGATATCTGGTAGAAGGTTGTCCAATTTTATCAAATCTCCTCAGTGGCACTAGAGAAGCCTCATTTGTTGGTGGTTGATCATGAACACCATCATTATCATTTTCCATGAAATCTCAATGGAAGCATCTACATCATCGACATCAGGCGGATTAGCCTCATCTTTATCTCCAACTTCCCTTGGCACCATTTCTGGAGGAACTATCTTCAAATTTAAATAATCATCAGAGTTGGGGATTTTCTTCTCAACTCTAGCAATATCCTCAATTATTTTATCTTTAACAAATACAACATCACGACTTCTGACAAGCTTCTTCTGGACTGGATCATAAAATCTATAGTCAAGTTGATCTTGACCATAAGCAATGAAGACAAACTGTCATGTCATGATATCAAGCTTAGACCTCTCATCCTTAGGAATATGCACAAAAACTTTGCATCTAAAAACTCGCAGTTGACTATAGGAAACATCTTTTTCTGACCATACCCTCACTGAAGTGTTATACTGTATAGGAACACATGGTAAAAGATTTAGTACGTGCACTGTTGTAAGTAGAGCTTCATCCCGAAATGTCTTAGGCAACTTTGAATGTGAGAGTAGAGATTTGACTCTCTCCATCAAAGTTCGATTCATCCTCCCAGTTAAACCATTCAATTGTGGCATCTTTGGAGGTGTTGTTTAATGTCGAATACTATGCTCTTTGTAATAAGCATCAAATAGTCCAGTATACTCTCCACTGTTATCTGTTTGGATGCATTTTAGCTTATTGCCTATTTGCCTCTCCACTAGGGCATGAAATTTCTTGAAGGCATCTAGCACTTAATCTTTTGACTTCAAGATATAAGCTCACATCTTCCGAGAATGATTATCAATGAAAGTTATAAAGTATCGAGAACCACCAAGTGACTTTGGCATTGGCCCACACAAGTTTGAATGAATCAAATCCAACACATTCTTTATTTTAGAAGGAGGAGAACTCCTGAAAACAACTCTATTTTGCTTTTTTTGTAAGATAATTACCATATTTCTCTAAATGCACAAGATCTATTCCAAATAACACATTTTTCTCAGCCAGTATTATAATCCCTTTCTCACTTGTGTGATTGAGTCTTTTATACCATAACTCAACTGTACTGTCTTTCTCTACTGCATTCACCATCTATTTGGAGAGATTTGCATGCATAAAATATAGTGTTGAGTCATTTTTGCCTCAAGCCACCACCAGAGAACCTTTAGTGAGTTTCCATTGGCCGTTATGGAAGGTGTTGCAAAAACCTTCATCATCAAGCTTGCCTGCAGAGATCAAATTCAGGAGAATATCTAAACATGCTTGACATTCTTCAAGATTAATCTTGTGCCATTCTCCGTTTCTAAATGCACATCTCCTTCATCAGCAACTCTTGTTAGATCACCATTTCCTATCTTGATGGATCCAGAATCCCCAATTTACCCCATAAAGTCTTCTAAAAATAGCTAAGGAACTTAGCATCCCTATCACTAACAATAGTTCTAGGCATACCATGTAAACGCACAATTTCCCTAAAGAAAAGATTAGCGATATTAGAAGCATCATCAGTTTTATGACATGCAATAAAATGTGCCATCTTTGAAAAATGATCCACAACCACAAATATTGAATCATAACCATGTTTTAACCTAGGTAAACCTAAAATAAAATCAATAGAGATATCAACCCAAGGCATGCTAGGTACTGGTAGCAGCATATATAACCCATGAGGCTTAGATCCACAACCACAAAACGTGAAGTCGTGCAAATTTGTGCTCAAATGGTAAGAAACATATTATCCAAGGTGGCAATTTCATAGTCATGATACTGAATAACTATTCTATCATTCAAAACTAATAAATCTTGTTGACTTTATCAAATGCACAAATTGTGCATGGTTGGGCATCTTTGAACGCAAACGTGAACTTGCGCAAATCTGTGCGCAAATGTTAAGCAACATGTTGTCCAAGGTTCCAATTGCATATTCATCATACTAAATACATATTCTATCATTCCAAAATCATAAATCTTGTTGACTTTATCAAATGAACAAAATGTGCATTGTTACGCAACTTTGAAACCAAAAATTGAAGTCATGCAAATTTGTGTGGCAATGGTTACAAACATGTTATCCAAGGTTCCAATTGAATATTCATGATACTGAATACATATTCTAGCAAAACTTGAACTCGTGAAAATCTGTTCGGAAATGGTAAGAAACATGTTATCAAGGTTGCAATTGCATATTTCTGATACTAAATTCATATTCTATCACTCCAAACTCATAAATCTTATTGACTTTATCAAATGCACAAATTGTGCGTTGTTGCGCATCATTGAACGCAAAACATGAACTCATGCAAATCTGTTCGAAAATGGTGAGAAACATCATATCCAAGGTTCCAATTGCATATTCATTATAAGAAATACATATTCTAGCATTCCAAAATAATAAATCTTGTTGACTTTATCAAATGCGCAAAATGTGCATTGTTGCGCATCTTTGAACGCAAAATGGGAAGTCTTGCAACTTTGTGCGCAAATGGTTACAAACATGTTATCCAAGGTTCCAATTGCATATTCACGATACTAAATACATATTATATCATTACAAACTCATAAATCTTGTTGACTTTATCAAATGCACTAATTGTGCATCGTTGCGCATCATTGAACGTAAAAAGTGAACTCGTGCAAATCTGTTCGTAAACGGTAAGAAACAAGTTATCCAAGGTGCCAATTGCTTATTCATGATACTAAGAAAATATTCTATGATTTTGAAAGCATAAATCTTGTTCACTTTATCAAATGCACAAGTTCTGCATTGTTCCTCATCGTTGAACGCAAAATGTGAACTTGTACAAATCTGTGCGCAAATGGTAAGAAACATGTTATCCAAGGTTGCAATTGCATATTCATGATACTAAATTTTTAATCTATCATGCCAAACTCATAAATCTTGTTGATTTTATCAAATGCACAAATTGTGTACCATTACACGTCTTTGAACGCAAAAAGTGAACTCGCGCAAATCTGTTTGCAAATGGTAAGAAACAAGCTATCCAAGGTTGCAATTGCTTATTCAAGTTACTAAAAACTTATTCTATGAATTCAAACTCATAAATCTTGTTCACTTTATCAAATGCACAAGTTGTGCATTGTTGCGCATCATTGGACGCAAAACGTGAACTCGTCCAAATCTGTGCGCAAATGGTAAGAAACATGTTATCCAAGGTTGCAATTGCATAGTCATGATAAAAAATTCTTACTCTATCATGGCAAACTCATAAATCTTGTTGATTTTATTTAATGCACAAATTGTGCACTGTAACGCATCTTTGAACGCAAAATGTGAACTCGTGCAAATGGTTACAAACATAATATCCAAGGTTCCAATTGCATATTCATGATACTGAATACATGTTCTATCATTCCAAACTCATAAATCTTGTTGACTTCCACAAATGCACAAATTTTGC
>CATIWM010154112.1:0-12871 GCA_949671775.1 Mallotus repandus | reverse complement strand
ACAAAAATTTAAAATTTATAAACATTTAATATTATCAACAATCATATTTTAAATAAAAATATAAAATAAAATATATTACCTTTAACAGTGATGTTTCAGAGGTTGATCTGACTCAAGTATTGATAAATGCCATAATTTCTTTTACCAAAAACCAACTTCGGTTTGAATCAACCAACTTTATGCTTCCACCATTAGATCTCTATATGAGATCACAAAATACTACTCCGATCCACCCATAGATGTCATTTACCAACAAATCATGCAAAAAATAGAAAAAAAAACATAAAGAACATTAAAATTTGTGAGATAAACAAACAAAATACAACATGTAATACAAAAAAACCAAAGATCTAACAAGATAGATCTTTACCAAAACTAGTTGATTTCTCTAAAAAGAACTTTCCATGTCGATTTCCTCACTGTCAATGTTAATTTTTGAACATTGATAGTAACAAAAATAACAACAAGGTGTGGTTATCAGCTATCTATAAGTTCTATACCCAATACTGAGTCAAAGTGTTATTTATACTCAAAACATCAGGGAAACATAAGTAGATTTGAGTCTCTGAGAGTAAGAGACTCGAGCTAATGTGATAATCAAGAGGACACAGAGACAGAAGGGGATGAGAATCATGAGATGAGAGCAAGGGAAGTGGCAAAGCTTTACTAGAGTGAAGAGAAGAACAACGGTAAGAAGAACTATTAGGTTCTTAGGGTTACAGAGGAAAGACTCGAGAGAGAAGACACTAGAAAGGTTGAAAGAAAAGGAGAGAACGACAATTAGGTTTAGGAATGAGGGCTTCAGTGGAATAAGATGTATTTATATGTGTAGTTTTAGGGCACCCTATAAAACGACGTAGTTTTATATGGTCTTCTGTATTTTTGGTAATTCGGTCGGTTTGGTTTTCTTTGTGTATCAACCGAACCGAAAACTGGAAATCGATCTTTCCTTACTCTCTTAACCGAACCGCATGTCACAAATTATGGTAACCGAACTGCACAAAAACTTTGGTTCGGTTCGATTCAGTTTGTGCGGTTCAGGCGATATTTGCTCACCCCTATACACTTCTAATTTAGTTCATCTACTCTATATATGTCGATAAATAAACCAAGGAAAAATGGTTTAGTAGTCCTTCCTCAGGTGATGAACATTATAAGGTAAGATCATAGGTTCGATTTCCTTTTTCCTGCTTCCCCTTAATCTTCTAATATTTAAAAAAATGGTTTAGTAAAAAATAAAATTTTAAAATTAGTTAATTTATAGAATAACATGTTTCCCATTTGGATTAAAACAAATTTAAATTCTTAAAATAAATTCATAACATCTCCATTGTATATCCCAGAAATGCTAAGGTCAATATGTAATTATGTTATCTTATGTTCGCCCAACTATAAATACCCCCCACAATGGAAATTCCATGAAAAACTTTGAGATGTTAGAAATGAAACAACATTGCTTCCTCCTTTGCCTGATTCTCTTCTTCTGGCTGGCCTCCGGTCGCCTAGGAATGAATTATGATTTTATAATTGGAGGATTTACTCCAATCAAGGACTTGAAAGATCCACACGTCATCGAGATCGCAAAGTATGCCGTCACCGAGTATAATAAACAGTCCAAGGCTAATTTGATGTTTATTAGCATTGAAAAAGGTGAATATCAGGTGGTTGAAGGTATAAATTTCAGGCTTATTTTGGAGGTAAGTGGAGCTCATAGCAAGAAATATCAAGCTACTGTGTGGGAAAAAGGCTGGCAGAATTTTAGGGAACTGACCTCTTTTAAGGTTATTGTAGGTTAGTATAGAAGATGTCTATGTTAAGTTATACGTTAAAAGTTGGTTGGATGGCATACGTACTCTCTCTCTCTCTCTCTCTCTCTCTCTCTATATATATATATATATGTTTCAAAGATGATGGATGTTTATATGATGAAATATTTAATAAATAAAAATTAAGATAAGTATTGCTTCTATTGCTTAATGGTGTTTTTTTTAGTTTTAATAAATTGATTTAGTAATTTACTTCTTATTTTTGAGCTTTTTTTTAAAAAAAAATTATTAAATGTATTGTATCGGGTGATTAAGAATCTATGGATACAATATAATTGTATATTTTTATTGATTAAGAATATATCAATAAAATGTTCTATAATTGAGTGTAATGTTTTTTCTCTGTTAAATTATTATTGATTTATATCTCACATATTTAATAATTTTGTGCAAAAAAATTAATAGTTAAATATAACATCTCTGAAGTTTGAAAGTATATAATAATCATAGTTCAATTCCTAATTATACTTTAACGAATCCATAGTGAAACCACTCAAGACTAGTGGATAAAAGAACTAGCCTTTTGAAGGACAGATAATTGAGTGAATTTTAAAGTGAGCTCAACAAGTACAGATAAAATTCATAGCATCAGTTAGGTAAGAGACTATATTTACTTAAGGGACATTTCAGATTTGAGAAATGATGTATAGTTATGCAAATATTTGTTGAGAGATTTTGTCCCGTTCATGATTTTATTTAAATTGAATTGAATTAATTAGTATATAATAAATTTTGAGTATATCTAGATTAGATAAAAAAATAAAGATAGAATATCAGCAAAAAATTTTCTAAATTAAAGTATATATAAAATGAGTAAATAGATAAAATTCTGAAATAATTGTTGAGTTTTTATTTTTTTATTTTTATTTTTTGAATTTATTTTTTATATTTAAATATATTTTAGAAATTTAAAATAGTAAAAATTGAAAGATATTCTTTTAATCTCTAATCACAAAATTAAATGGCTTAGAAAAATTCAACAAATAATTAATTTTTTTTATTTATTTGATTCTTTTTCAATTGAATCAATTTTTTCTTAAGGTTGAATTAGTCCATCAGTTTAAAAATATAATATTATGGACCGAAAGAAGAAAAGAGAGTCAATTGAATGTGTATTTTTTCGAAGAACAATAGAATTTTATTGATGAAGGAGAAATACAAGAGGTATATAATAATCAAACATTAAGATCATCCAGATTATTCATAGACTAAAAATAAATAAGAAAAAATAATGTTTAACAAAATAAATTTGATGCGGTATGTTCACGAACTTTGAATGTGCTTAGCTTTATGAAGAAACCACATTGTTCAGTAATTCAGTTCTAAAATTTGAGGAGAAAAAGGTACTTGAAGTTGAAAAACATATTACTAAATTTGAATATTGAGCAGATATGAATTTCTAAAGTTTCTCCTTGGATGTTAAACTATAAAAACCATCATATTATCACCAAAATATCATAAAAAATAGAACATATAAATAGAATAAACCTACACTAGCTTGAGTTTAAACTCATATCAGATTTATTTATACACAAAAATAAAAGGAAAACTTGGTATTTGAATGATTTTTCGTCAAAAATGGCCAAGAAACCATTCAAAACAAGTGGGAAAACAAGTGAGGAAGACAGATGAACAATAGTTGGAAAAGAGATAAAACGTGTGGTTGTAAAAAGAAATAATTTTTGTTGCTTGCTTGATTAGATTGTTTAATTGAATGTGTATTTATACAAATTAAATTAAAATTATAAAATCAATTTAGCTTTACATTAAAAATAAATTTATTTAGTTATTTTTTTTTTTTTTAGAATACACTTCTAATTTAGTTCATCTATTAAACATCATATGTCTTATCAATGCAGTAGCGTCCAAAAATCGAACAATGAGATGTTAGAAATGAAACACCATTGCTTCCTCCTTTGCCTTGTTCTCTTCTTCATGCTGGTTGTCTCTGCCTACGGTCGCCTAGGAATGAAATATGATTTTATAGTCAGAGAATATAGTTCGATTAAGGACTTGAAAGATCCTTATGTCCTTGAGATCGCAAAGTATGCTGTGAGCTAGTATAATAAACGATCAGAGGCTAATTTGATATTTATCAGCATTGAAAAAGATGAGTCTCAGACGGTCGCCAGTATGCATTACCGGGTGATATCCCATATCAGTATTCTATTCTAATAAGGGTTATAATCCCTAAAAAGAGAGAATACTTGAATAAGAAGAAAGCTTGATAAGGAAGTCAATTCTCTCCCAAACAAGGCAATCCTACAAGACTATGGAATCCTATTCTTAAGAGGTTTGAGCTAATCTCTCACTATATATACATCTCATTACATCTCATATGGGAGGAGATCATTCATTCACACATTTTCATATTCTACATCATCCCATCATCACCTCATAATACATTCATTCTACATCTCTTATTCTACTCTATTTGCTTTATTATTATTATTTTTCCATACAATTACTGACTTAATCTTCAGATTGTTTATGGGGAAACCCCGTCCCTTCACCCGTTCTTCTCGACGATGCAGGTTCCACAAGTAAAGATACAATTGAGAGTTATCAAGTAGCGCCGTCTATGAAAAAAAACCTACATTTTCTTGTTTATTTCAAAATAAGATAATTAAAAGCTAGGCATAGCCGAATTAAAATCTGAATTATCATTACTTACTAGAATCTAGCTCAACAACTCAAACATTCAACAAAGCTTGCCCTTTTCCCAAAACATGTCCATACTCATCAAGGAATAATTAGTCTATTGGCAGGTGGCCTGTTTATTTAAAAAGATAATTTTCTTGAAGAAGTGCAGGTGGTTAATGGATCAGGAAAATATGACTAGATATAATTTTAAGAATCCTCTATGAATTGATTGTTAGTTTGAAAAAGGAGATAAAATACGGCCCAAATTAAGACGGATGTGGATTCGAGCAACAAGAAAAGTAAGATGATAGATCAGATAGAGCAAGAACAACAAGAGATCGAGGAATGGAAGATGTTATGCCAAGAAAATACAAAGCAGAATTACTTCTAATTATTTAAATAATAACTAAGAATCATAACATGAGAATGTTTTATCAAATCATTATAGTGGCAGGAGATTACAAAATTCTGACAAATACATCATTACAAGCTTCGGGCCGATATTTGTCCAAGCTCAGAATAAAAGATTCTAAGTAGAACATCATCTCCTATGTTACTGCGCTTATCACGCGGGAGGTACCAACTTAAGATTCCCTTTTGACTAGTGGAGCTTAAGTACATACAGAAGAACATATGATAGCAAGGCAAGGATAAGATTGTTGAACCTTAGCATGGAGTAACAAAAGTAGGAAAAGAACATCAAATGACCAATAAAGCTCACAGATCAAAGGTTCAACACTAAGAACTGAACATTGAGCATCCCCTAAGCCCTGACCATCATTGCAAACTACAACATGGTGAGTCAGATACGCCCTTACTGATATCGATCTGCACAACCGACAGAATTGATCAGCAAAAAAAAGTTGATAAAGATAGAAGAAAAACAAATCTTGAACGAGTAGGTTCCAGTGTAGTGGATTCATATATAAATGTCGAGCATCCACTAAACCTCCAAGCATCAAGATCATCAGCTAAGCCAAAGTATCGAGCATCCTAGATAAATTTCCTACCAATCAACATCGGGAAACTTTCATAGGTAGCAAAATAATCAACCAGAGTGATAGCACAATCAAAACAAAAATCATCAAATTAAGAGCATGTGTTTATCTATACTTGAAGCGAAAGAATTTCAAGAGGATCGAATAAAGGAAGAACACATTACATTATTTTGGTTAAAATTGAATGATCTTGAATCATCCACCCAAAGACTAACATAAGAAGGCAACCAATAAGAGATTCATTCAAGAAGCTCAACCATTGAAGATTTCAGTAATTGTTAATCCATGATATCTCTACTGTTGCATATGCTTCTTATGTTGGTTAAAAAAAAAGCAGTAACGAACCAGAATGGACTACAGTTCTGATGAAAGAGCCTGATATAAATGATTTAGAGATCAGTACATATGACAAGTCTTGATCAGCAGCTGCTTCATTGAGTAAAATCTTCAAACCATCAATTCTGAGCAAAGTTGGATAACTTTTTGACCCACATTAACATGACACATGTTGTTTAGCGAGCTACCAAGATATGAACATCGAACATCAAACACCCACTCAGTACTGAGTCCTGAGCATCATGGATACCTGGGTCTAACTCTCACCACAGAACACCAAATCTTCAGACATTGACTTCCTGAGCTTTTGAACTCCGAGCATTGAATTTTAAAACACTAAAGAACTGAAACCCAAAGATAGTCGGGTACCTGAGTAAATTTATTTTTATTTTTTTTATGAAATAAGCACCGAGCTTCTCAACAAGAGTCTAAATTCCTTATGAGCCATGACTGACCATATGAATTGGTGTACAATATTTGCAAGCCATTGCTGTTAGGAGTAAAAAATAGGCATAGTTATCTAATCACAACACTGAAGCCTATAAACTCTCGAACATCCGAGTATCCGAGTCTTTGTTATCAAAGCCTTAGATATCTAAACAGTGACTCCAAACAAGCATTGAACATCGAAGACTTGAGAATTCAAAACCCAAATATAGTCGGACATCAAAGTCTGACTCTCAATTATTCAAGTTTTACCTGGGTCTGAATTGTTCTGATTTTATTCTTGACAAGTATCAAGTATTTAGATATCGACTTCATGAGCATCCACTGAGCACCAAGAGCCGAGCTTGTTGCCTAGAACCTAGTCACTTGATGCCTAGAATCACAAATATGTTGGTCTTGTAGATCAACCATCCACGCTGTTAAGTGGCACCGAGTACCAATAACCAAACTTGTTGCTCAAGAGTTAGACCATAGAATCATGGATTTAGGCGACAACTTGGACAATTTATCCCCTCAAAATTTGGACAATTTACTAAAACATGACTTCAAGTTTACTCAACTGGTGAGTTCTTCATTCTGGGAAAGGTGAAGTGGATATTTCAATATGTGTTCGGTGTTCGTATACATTATATGGCCGAGTTTGACCAAGATTATAATCGACAAAAAGCCATGACCTAAAAAAAACCTGAGAAGATGGGATAAGAAATTTGGTGAAGACATCAAGAATGCTCCTTGGGTTAATAATTGGAAATCCTAACATCGAGTAGTTGGTTGAATTTAAGACTCAAAAAAGAAGCCTCTTATCACATCAACTTGAAATTCTTCTCCAAACGCTAGGAACAAGTCAAAGCTGATGAGCCTTAGCTTCCTCCACTATCAACATAAGCAATAGCGTACTTCCAAATCAAATGGAAGAGCAAGCAACAAGCAACATGGAAAATTCAATAATGGAACATCAGAACCATTCCAAGGTGATAGAAATTAGAGTCATATTTTGCGTACTTATTATGCTAGCAACAAAGAATGGCACCTCCAAATAAATCAATAATGAAGCAAACAACGAACATAAATATTCGTTAGACTCAAAGGTGGGACAAGCGCACATCAAGAGATAAGTTTCCTTTTCGATTATTTATTTTTAATTATTTATTTTCACATCTTATTTTCATAAGAATCATTATGGCTTGTCACAAAAGCACGCTTACACATCTACACGTAGGTGTTCATTCATGGATACATGATTATTGCTCCATGCACGAAGTTTAAAATATATGAACTATTATATTTTCGTAAGTGCATCAAAGACTAACCGTTAATTGTTAAGGGCGATCAAACAATCCTAAAAATTCTTGCTTTTCTTCTGTTGTCTGCATTATAGTTTAAACGATACAAGTATAAATGCTACTTTGAGCACCTCAATGTCGATACTCAAAACTATCAATGATAAAAAAATCATGGCTTTGGGACCTTGATCCATCTATTAGTCTCAGAGCTTTTTATTTGGATAATATATTTATATGGAGCTGAATACACATAAAATGCCAAGGAGCTGGATACCCACAAACTTGGACAGTATATTTGCATGGCACCTAATGAAGGCTCAAATATTTGATATAAGCAAGTCAATGGGAACACCTTGAAAATCACTTGGCCAATAACTGAATAACTTAAGCAAACATAAATATTCGTTACTCTAAAAGGCAGGACAAGAACACCACCACAAATAAGAATTCTTTCTCAATCATTTATTTTTGCTTATCATTACTTCTCAATTATCTATTTTCACAGGCTTGTCGCATAATTATGCTTACATGTCTACACATAGATGTTTATCTATAAAAACATGTGATATATTTATATTATATGAGGACTGACCATCAATTAAGATCAATTAAGTAATCCTAAGATTGTTGTTCTTTTGTCTATCGTTACAGATGAGGAAAATGCATTTACTGAAGATGCTACTTTAAGCACCAATCAGTCCAGATAATCAAACATTTTGATTATCTCACTCGATATCAACATGCAAAAATTTTCAAATGACATCAGACACACTGTCAATCAATACTAATCTGCTCAAAATCGGACCAAATAACACTCAGTCAAATCTTACTCTACAATAGATCCTTGTTCATGAAAATTTTAAAGAGCATTCAACAGGGGAAATTCAAGAAGAGAGTCAACTATATTCATTACACATCCATATAAAATCAAATTCAAATTCCAAGCCAACCTAGCCAGCATCACATAATATTCCTCTATTCCAAAAGCGTGCAACCTTGGCTTGTCACCTTAACTACAAAGATGATCTCATAACTCAGATTAGGCAAATCTAAAAAAACCACATTCCATCCTTTCAAAAAATCTTCACTAAATTACTATCCCATATTACTAAGCTCAGATTAGAGGAGCTCGAACTCATTACCAGAAGCACAATATTCTTTCCTTTTGTGAAAACACTACAACAACAGTGCTCGACAAAATAAATATCAACATCAACAAAGATGTTTGAACTCGACATCAATCATTATTTTGGATAGACAGTTGTTATTTACAGAGCTATCAAAATTCAAAAGTTGAGTGACACTCTTGTCAATCTCAACAATGACTCAGGCCTCACTTCTATAGCACTGAGCATCACGACCATATGGTAATAGGCACTTGGGCCTCGCTTCTAGTGCACCGAGAGTACAGGTACTCGGGCCTCATTTCATAACACCGAGATTAATCTCATGGTCACAGGCACTCGGGCCTTATTTTATAACATAGAGATTGACCTTATGGTCATAGGCACTCGGGGCTTGTTTCATAACACCGAGATTGACCTCATGGTCATAAGCACTCGGGCCTAGTTTCATAACACTGAGATTGACCTCATGGTCATAGGCAGTCGGGCCTCATTTCATAACACCAAGATTGACCTCTTGGTCTCAGGCACTCGGGGCCTCATTTCATAACACCAAGATTGACCTCTTGGTCACAAGCACTTGGGCCTCATTTCCTAACACCGAGATTGACCTCTTGGTCACAGGCACTCGGGCCTCGCTTCTATAGCACCGAGCATCTAAGCCTCGAGCACTAAAAACTCTAGCGATGGTTGGTCCCGTCAGATCACTTTTGTAACAGGTTAATCTCTCAGGTCATTTATTAACACTGAGCATCTATAAGTCCAGTTGACATTTTCTCATCCTTCTACTCAGAAACGATAGAATTCTGAGTTTCGTTACCAAGCATTCTTCGACATTAGTGAATGAAGCTAGCCACCTCAGCTCACCTATCAGCATCAAATACCATTATCAACACTTCCAATATCCGAGCAACTGTCAACGCATTCCGGACATTCAGAGCACTTGGATATAAATATCTGAACAGACTTTTGGGGGGGACTCTTAATACCCCATATCAATATCCTATTCAAATGAGGGTTATAATCTCTAAAGAAGAAAAATGCTTGAATAAGAAGAAACCTTTTTCCAAAAAAAATAAAAGAATAAGAAGAAAGCTTTATAAGGAGGTCTATTCTCTCCTAAACAAGACAATCCTACAAGACTAAAGAATCATATTCCTAAGAGGTTTGAACTAATTTCTCACAATATATATATCTCATTACATCTCATAGGAGGAGAGAGCATTCATTCAATCATCTTCACATTCAATGTCATCACATCCTTCTACATCAAGCAATCATCCAACATTTTACATCCTTCATTCTATTTTATTCTACTTACTCGCTTTATTATTATTTTCTCTATACAAATACTGACTTAATCTTTGGAGTGTTTGTGGGGGAAACTCCACCCCTTTACCTGACTTACTCGTCGATGCAGATTTCACAAACAAAATATTCGATTCGGAGTTATCATCGGGTTATTTTGATTGTGAGTGACGGTCGTAGCAAGAAATATCAAGCTATTGCTTATGAAAAAGAGTGGAAGCATTATAGAGAACTAACCTCTTTTAAAGTTGTTGTAAGTTAGCTAAATTACGTTAAAATTAAGTTAAAGTTAGCTTAATTTCTATGAAATATATGTTTTAGGATGTTTATATCATATGTTGCTGTGTTGTGTTTTTAAGATAATAAATATTTTATAAATAAAAACTAACTAAGAAAACTGTAGTTTAAGCAATGTTTCTGTTATTGCTCAATGTCATTATTATTTATTTTAATAAATTTAATTTTTATTTTATTTAAATTTTCTTCTATAATATTATATTCAGTGATTAATATATAATAAAAAATTATATAAATATTCTATAATTGAGTTTAAATGTTTCTTCTTTTTAAATTTTTTTTTTCAATTTGTTTCTCATATATTGCCCACTCTACTTTTGGTCTAATGGCTTTAGGGTATTTGAGATCAAGTACTGTTTCCATCTCTACCACCTTTAAAATTGTAATAGATAAAAAAAATTCAAAAATAATAAAAAATAAAAGCTTTTTTAGTTTCCAACCATAAGATTAAAAAATTCTACAAATAATTTTATTTATTTATTTCATTCTTTTATAATTAAATCAATTTTTTTTCTCTTAAGGTTGAAGGGATCCATCAGTTTAAAAATATGATATTATGGATTGAGAGAAGTTGAGAGAGTCAGTTGGGTTCCAAAAAGCTGAATTTTTGGTGTTGGAAATTGTATTGTTCTTAGACCCTACCAAGCTTAAATTTATACAAATAAAATTTAAAATTATTAAATTAGTTTTTATTTATTTAATTATATATATATATATATATATATAATTAAAATCTTCGTAGATATGCAACTTACATGAACATATTTTATTAGTGGATTCAATCATTAATTGGTAGGTCTAATATGCATGTGGTCTCTGAATATATTTTCTTAGTTTATGGTTCAATTTTTAACAATTTATATATTTCAGTTTGATAATATAAAAGTTCTCAAAACTTTTCGTTATTATTTAAAATGTTTTGAATAATAATGTCACGACCTGAACTGAAGGTTCGTGACCGGCATTAGAGAATGAGATATATAAAATAATCAAATTCTGTAACAAGTCTTAAATTTTTTTTGCGAAAATAAACAATGTATTTAACAATAAAATAATACATGCATAATATTATAAAAGTATAAAATAATATTCTTTAAATACAATATTTTATTGCAGATACAATATTTAAAAGTTAAGTACAAATAAAATACTGATAATACAAATATGAAATTTAACTACTGTGGTGTCTATAATTTAATTACACAGTACACAATTTAAATTAACATACAAAATGCTGCAGGTGAAGAACAAACTCGGCGCAAAGGAGAAATATTAGTAGATTGACTGTGAGATCCTGAAAAAAAATAAATTGAGAGAAATTAGACTTCACTGTGTGAATCAATTTTATAAAATGCATGCTGATTTTAAAAATCAGCTATTAAAATTCTTTCTAAAATAAAATAGAATAAAATAATTATGATTATTAAAATCATTTACTTTTCTCGATAATATTACTAATAATTAACTAAAAATAGGAAATAATTCATAAAAATTATTTTAATACTATTTATTATTCAAAAACTGTCCAAAACCTAATAATTAACAATAATCTCAGCTAAAATATAAAAATTACTCATTTATACTAATTTTTCCAAAAATTCATTTTTTTACGTAAACTTTGAAAAATTCATAATAAGAATTCTAGACATAATTTGAACAAACTTTCTTCACAAAGCTTGTTCAAAATATCACAAAGAATTTATTAAAAATATAAAATTTTTTCGACCCGGGACTGTTCGGAACAGTGCCGTGAACACTAACCCAAACCCGGAAAAATTCAAAATTTTTAGAAAAATAAATAAAAATCATATTTGGATAGGTCAAAATCTCTACAATAATCAGTCATAAAGCAATTATCTCAAATAAAATCAAATTCAAGCTCAAATGAACAAAAAAACTCAAAATATTCAAAATCGAATTATTGATAAACGGAGTAGTTACCGGAGTTCAAACTCGAAACGATTTGAAGATTTGACAAGCCTGGAGGATGAGCTTTCAAAAGAGACCAACCTCACCGGCTGAGGTGGCCGGAAACGGCGCCAGACGGAAAATGGTAAAAGAAGAAGAAGAAGAAGAAAGAGAAAAAAAATATGCTGCATTTTTTTAAAATAAAAAATATGCTGCATTTTTTTAAAATAAAAAAGCTGCTGCCTTGTCCTGCTGTCCTATTTTTTTTAAAAAAAATAATAATAATAGAAGAATACTACATAAAAATCAATTTCTCTCTCTAAATCTTAAAATACACACAATAAAATAATTTTATTAAAATAAAATTAACCCACTTTTCTAAACTAATAATTAAAATAATTTTCATCACCAATTATTCAAATTTAATTTCACAAAATAATAATCTCAATATTAATAAAATATTTATTAACACTGCAAGTCTCAAACTATATTTTAAAATTTTGAAAAAATAAATTCGGGTGTTTACAATTTTGTTATGAAATATATATAGTATTCATTTTTTAGCTTATAATAAATATAAATTTTTATTTTTATTATAAAATAGTCAATTAATACAATATATAATAATTTTTAAATAATTTTTTATCGAACTGAATATTAATTTAAATTATGAATATTTTATTTTATTTAAAAATTAAATT
>CATIWM010154103.1:0-12421 GCA_949671775.1 Mallotus repandus | reverse complement strand
GTGTGTCAATCACCATGTAGTATTTGGTGTACCATTGAAGCTATTAGCTATACTAGTAGAGAATTTATGGAAAATTCTCTTGGGTGTATACTTGAGCTTTTGGGTGTGAGTGAGAGTTAAATATTTTGTAGTGTGGTTGTAATAATTTTCCATATAATGAATATTTTTCTCTTGGTTGTCTTTTGACAACGCCCGTGGTTTTTCTCCAATTTGAGAATTTTCCACGTTAAATTATTATATGTTTCTCTGTCTTATTTTTCAAGTATTTTTGTTCAAGTTGTGATCTACTGTGGTGAAAGGATTTGTTGGATTGTAAGGGCTTATTTTCCCTAACAATTAGTATCAGAGCTGATGGTTCGATAACGAGCTTGAAGGCGGCGTAGGAATTTCTTTAAAATTCTTAATATGCTCTGTGGTTGCGACTTTGTCTGATCTTCTACATCAGAAAAGATTTTTTAGAAATTGTTATGATCCAACTGGAGGTCCTTTAATTACGATATTGTGTTTATTGAGTATGGTATTGTGTAAGTAAGTGCAGCCAAGAAAGTTGTCACAAAGGCTATAATCGCCTAAGGAGATTAAGACTTAAGTGGTACCATTTGTATCCCCCCAATTTTTCCTGGAAACTTTCTTAGTGCATTTTGTAGACACAATTGTTCACTCACTATTCACATCAAAGGTCACTGTAGCATGAGGTACTATGCATTGTAGAGCAAAAATGAGCTTCAGATTTGATATGGAGAAATTTTATAGGTCTGTTGATATTGACTTATGGCGAGATAAAGTCAATGATAATCAACCTGGTTAACACAAGGGTTTGAAGGTATGGGCAATCTTGGCACCTAAAGAAAAATTGTCGGTGGAGCGGGGTTTGGCAATCCAGAATCAGTAAATGCTGATATTGCCGCCAGCAGTTTGTCTCTTTTCCCCATAAGAGACTGGATTATCCTTTTGACATGTTATTGATCTCCAAGAGTTGCCATGGAAGAGGATGTGTTACTGTTAGTGGGTCCATAATTTGCACACGAGCATTGGTTGATAGTTGATGCAAGGTGTGTGGTGGAATTGATGTCGATGGCTAATGAACTTCCTAGAAATTCAACATTGGAAGTTACACAATAACTTATTAGCAGTTTTTTTGACATGAACTGGCCGAAGTGAAAATTCTTGGAGTTGGTGAATTCCAAGTGTGAATACTCTTATGGTGGAGTATGAAAATTCTTATTTTTTAGAATTGTGACTGTCATAGCTGATGATGTTATTGAGATAGTTGTTGTTCTTTTAATTTTTTTAATCATAGTGGAGATTGTTGAAATATAATAAAAAAAATAAAACGATGGATGTGGGAATGTTATCCCACATTGAAAAGAAAAGAAGGAAGGGGGGTTAGTTGGTTTTGGTAAAAATCCCACATTGTTTTATTGTAGAAATTACAGGAGTCCTTAGGCTATAAAAGTTCTCCTTCCGCTCCTTTGTTATGTATGTTAATCACCATGTAGTATTTAGTGTACCATTGAAGCTATTAGCTATGCTAGTAGAGAATTTATGGGAAATTCTCTTGGGTGTATACTTGAGCTTTTGGGTGTGAGTGAGAGTTAAATATTTTGTAGTGTGATTGTAATAATTTTCCACATAGTGCATATTTTTCTCTTGGTTGTCTTTTGACAACGCCCATGGTTTTTCTCTAATTTGGGAGTTTTCCATGTTAAATTATTATGTGTTTCTTTGTCTTATTTTTTAAGTATTTTTATTCAAGTTGTGATCTAGTGTGGTGAAGGGATTTGTTGGATTGTAAGGGGCTTATTTTCCCCAATAATTTGTGTTGGTTATGATCGTTAATGCAGATGTAATTTGTCTAGAGCTAAAAGTGAACCAATCCCAAATTGCAATAAAGCTCCAAAAAATGTTGCCTGCAAATGCTTTATTTGTTTCCTTCAAGACATCTCTGTTTGATGGTAGCAGTGGATCTACTTGAGGAAGGTGCTACAAATTTCAGCTGGTCTTTTGAACTGATATCATTAGGATTCTTTTTTTGGTCTTGTTTGCTTATTAATTATCTATCTTTAAGGAAAAGAACTGAATCAGAATTGAGTTTGGCATCTATCTCCAAGTTATTTCTGCACTAAGAGATTCTGGTCTTGAATTAGAATTGAGTTTAAGAAATTCTCATGTTGTGTTTCAGATGATAATGTACGCAAGTCCTCAGGTGCAAAAAAATTATTGTGAATTGTTGAAACTCTTTTGTTCAAAAAAAAAAATTGTTGCAACTCTCAATTTACAGTTCACATCGGCTTGGGTTAAACCTTATCCTCTGGTATTCTAACCAATTAAGAACACAATTTTGACTTGAAAGATAATATAGATGTTTACAATTTATAGATGGATTGTTAGTAGCTTTTCCAAATTGATCTTAACGAGACATTCAAATTCCTCTTCACAGGTGCAACCACTTTCGTTTGTCTCACCCACTATACTACTTTTTGACGTGTACACTGGTTTGCTTGGTCATTGATGGGAGAGTGGGTGGTGAAGGCAAGAAAAAAAATCAAGCACGAAATTTCCTAGTCACCAGGTTAGATAAAACAGACTCAAAATCCCATAAACAACATTCAACTCTTCCTAGCAACCATTCAGCTCTTTCCAATTTCATTATGTATAAAATTTACAGATAAGGAAACATAAATCCATGATAGAATACAACTATATTTCATAACCTATTCAAACTTTAGAAGTACGATTTTTAATTTCAAAGTGAGGTAAAGGGATGATGGAAATGGGTCATTAAATCTCAAGTTTGGTAAAGTTAGGGATTCAAATCTCAAGTTTGGTAAAGCTGGAGATTAGCCATACTTGAAGGAGGAAGATAAAAGCACTCACCAATGGGCTTTCTATTGAATTTGAGTGTATAAAATAATAAAATAGCACGTGAAAAAATGCGACAACAAATAGTGAGTAGGAAACTACATTTACTAAAAATATTTCACTATTGCAAATAAAAAATATTTTCACTCAACACTTTTGGAATAGTACTTACACTACTACCCGCCACTCACACCACATGCACACTACACTTGCATGAATTATAATAAACACACAACACAATTCACTTTCTCTACAACTCACTTTATTTGCACCACTCACAAATGAACCTTACACTACATTCACTGCCACTTATTTGCTCTCGCTTGTATTTGTGCTCATGGCTTGTGTTTTGCTCTCCATCCAGATGGCTATTTATAGCCATTCCCATGGACAAACAAATAAGAAAAAAAAATCAACTAAGGCTGCAATTTTGTCAAGTTTTCAACTCGGTAGGCACCAAATTTTGATGCCTATATTTTTAGCTCTTTTCTTTCTTTTTTTACTGACAAAATGATATTAATAATAATTTTAACACATTCTTCATTCCATAATTATGAAAATGGTTGCACGGAAGCGGTATATTATGGGAAAGATACAAAAGATATTGAAGAAGCAAGAAGATTTAGGGAGATTATAGAGCAAATCATGAGAGTTGCTGGGGCAGGAAATGTTGAAGATTTGTTGCCAATTTTCTGGTGGATAGATTGTCGAGGGCTCGAGAAAAAGATGAAGAGAATTATTAAAAAAAGTGACATGATCTTGCAAGTTTTGGTTAATGAGAAGTGAAGGGGTGATGGTGCTTTAATGGAAATGAGAAATAATGCAGGTGCGATGGTGCTTTGATTTTTTTTTTTACAAGTGTAAAGGAGGTCCACATCACTTGCCACCTTTGCTGACACGTTAGCCCGTCAAACGGCGTTAAGGGCTTTAGCAAATTGTTGCTAACAGAAAATTCCACGAGGTAGTATATTGTCAGTGAAAATTTCACGGAACCAACTTCGCAAAACACTTAAACCACATGGTACAAAATTGTACTTTTCCCTATTATAAATGTAGCAAGAAGCATAAAGAACTGTGGATTGCATCCATTATTTTAGGTTATACAAAGCTCTGATCCCTTGAATATCATCTCGATCCAAGCCCTTGACCTCTCCAGAATCAATATATGGCCACATAATAGCAAATGCAACTTGATTATGTTCAAGTACCAAAGCATGTCCAATCTCATACAATGCAATAATGTATATATCAATCTTATCTATATCAAGACGAGGACCCAATGCCCAATGTTCTTCACTATCAAAATGAACGTTTTTTATAGGTAGTGCCCAAGCATGAGCATAAACTCCTCCAGGACCATCAAAAGGATTGTTATTTCCATGATCCCTTTTTTGGAAGCTAAATTTCAGGTCAGCTTTATCATAATGATTAGTGTACATAAACGTGAAATCGGTCACACCTTGCCATTCCCTTAAAGCCTTCCAAACATCGTCTCTCCCCATTTTTGGTGTACCATACATGAATGCATAGGTGAGTGTAGATTTTCCCCATTTTTTATGATTTGAGTAAAATTTATAATTGGGTGTAATTACATTCACCAAGTTCTTGATGTTTTTATCTGTCAAACCACACCGCAGCCGCCTCATTAGCGACACGATTGATGCATATAATCTTCCAGTTAATGTAAGGTTGAAATTCTTTTGATATGCTTTGATTGCATCCTCTGTCTTTTTATCGAAATAATCATTTTCGTCTTTATAATTATTCCTGTAATCAACACTAATACCATTTTTCGGATGCTGATTATAATTCATGTACCCGAATTATTTAAAGAACGTTTTGAGCTCATTTAGGCCTTGCACCTTTTGACCTTTCTCGCTTCCTTGCAAACTTTTCAGGAAATCAAATGGTGATGTTGAATTTTGAGGACCTAATTGAGCAAAAACTTTAAGATGAAGGTAAGAAAGGACAGCAAGAAAGATAAGAAGTAGCACTAAAATTATTTTTAGTGTTAGCATTTTGGGTGAGTGAGTGCTACAAGCAGGTCGGCAGGTCCTATTGAGTTTTAAAGATAGAAAAATATATATACATAGAAGCTGTTTTGTATCATGTTCTATCTTTTTTCTATTTTTGGTATTTTTGTGGTTCTAGATTGCTACCCACTTAAGGTAACAAAAATCTTGCAGGATTCTTACATGAGTATCGAGTCATTATATAGTGGTCCTAGCTTTTGATGAGTTAAAAGGTCAAACCAATAAAAGTTGAGTTTTTAATTAAAATAATAAAAACTAAAACCTAATAGCACATGGATGAACTCTAAATGGCTTTATATCATTAATTTGGTCTTCCAACTTATCAAAAATCAGGATCATTATATAATTTTTTTTGGACATCAGTCTGAATGAAAGGCTCAATGGCTGAAGGAGTTTCCTCCATCCATACACACTCAACAACATCAAAAGAGGTTTTTTTAGGCCCTGGATTAGTTGGGCCCTCATCGAAACTTGAGTAGTCATATATCAAAAACTCTCTTCATAACAATAAAAAGATTTCAAGTTTAATTTTGAATTTTACAACGGGGATAAAACTCCTCAATTAATTTAAAAAAAAATTGAAATTCATTCCTCAATTAATTAAAAACTTTAAATGTGATAAAATCTTAAAATCTAATCTTACCAATTTAACAAATCTAATCAAATTATTCAATTTACACTTTAATAACTCCTACCAATATTGGTGGATGGTAGCTGTGGAGATTTGAACTAGTGACTTTCATAATTCTCACAAGTGAAGATACCAATCAGACCATTCCTAATTGGCTCAATTTACACATTTTTATTTTTCAATTAGGTTAAAATTTGACAAATTTTATAATAACCAAATTTACCAAACCTGTTACTAATCTAATTAACCTACCACATATATTACTATCCTTTTTTTTTTATAGACTATTATTATCAAAACAACCACAAAACCAATTAGTTATAAATTATCAAAATATATATATATATATTACCGATTTAATTAGTCATTAAGAGGTCTTTGCTATACTTATGGTCCAGTACGGGTCGAGTCGAATTAAGTAGAGTCCACTAAATGTCGAATACCAGTAGTTCAGACAAAAAAATCACCAAAATTAAATATTACCAAATTTACCTAAAAAATTAATAGAGAATATTAGCACATGAGATGAGTAGTTGCCTGTAACAACTAGACTTTTCCAATTTAGTGGTCAAATAGATCAAGTTATGATCATTGAAATACTCTTAAAAAAAAGTGACTCAAAAAAACTCATCTAATAGGAAAAACCATTTTGTGGCCTTCGAAATTTCGTGGTTTGTTTTATTGAACCCCTATACATTTATTATGTTTTAAAAGACTTTCAAACATTTATTTGATATAATATCAAACTTTTGAACCCTTAAACATCAATTCTACTTTATGTCTTTCTGTCAAAAAAGGCTTTGATATTGTATCAAATAAATGTTTAAGAGTCTTTTAATACAAAATAAATATATAGGGATTCAATAAAAGAAACTACATAAGTTCGAGGACCATACAATGAGTTTTTCCTTATCAATATATGAAAGTGATTATAATCATGTCAACCATAATACTTAAAAACTTAGAATTGACTCCAAGCTTGGCAATGATCACTCATGACAACATGGTGTATATATATATATATATAGCTAGTCAAACTTGATGCCTGGAGCTTGGAGAATAATAAAAATTCAGGGAAGACTAACTCAATTAATTTGTTCATCAGTTGAAAACAACTACAAAAAAAAAATAAATAAAAAAGTCAACAGCCAAGCCCTGTTCTCCGAGTACATAAACAATTGGTATCAGACCTGATTATCATCTGTAATGAGCCAAGATATGAGGCAGTTAGATGTTTTGTTTTGTTTTATTTATACAATGAAAATTTATACGGCAACCACTATTCAATGAATCACTATCGTAACAATCCATTAGCATAGTATTTGAAAAGTATAAAAATGGCTCGTGAGAGGGTGGTCTAACGACCACTTTTCTCCAGGAGTATTCTGAAGTGTACGGTTTAAATTCTGTCATCATTAATTTGTAAAACTAATTTCTATCTGATTGAAAAGAGGAGGGTTTTTTTGACCCTGATTAATAAAAATTAAAAAAAAAGTCTAAAATGCAAGAATATAATTCAAGTGAATTTGTTCAGTTTCAGTTCACATATACTTGTCTTTGATTAGCCCATTTCTTGAGGAGAAGAACTTGATCTACAATCTCTACCACTCCATTTGATAAAGCTATATTCACACAATGACATACAAGATTTCCTGAAGTAATTATTTTTTCTATTCTTTCTCACAAGTCTAATAACGGCGATTGCCAAGAAGCTTGTTCCTGATAGAACATAGCTCTAAGGTAACATCACTGATTATCAGTCGTCCAGTAGGCATTTCTTCAGAATAAGAAACTCCAATTCCAATAATGGAAGTTAAACATTTCATAAGTATATCATAAGTTGTGTTCACCTCCATTGCACCCACATCCTGAAGCAGCATTGGATCTAAAATAGCAATTACCCCATCAAGCAAAGCTGACAATGCAAGCTCATGAAGGTTTAAACCTTTTCTAAACATGTCATCAGTTGGCTTCTTCCCTATAAATATCTCCAACAAAAGAATTCCATAGCTATGCACATCACCACTTGTTGACTTCACTTCCAAGTCCATATTCTAGAATTTACATATCAGGCATTGTTAGAGTAATATTTATATATCAGAGTATGTTATAAGATGAATGATACAAAAACTAACAAAAATGTATTTACTTGGTGGAGCATAACCAATGGTTCCTCTTAAACCAATAGAGCTTGATTGATTGGTATGATAAAAAATGGACTCTGAAAGAATCTTTGCTAGCCCAAAGTCACTAATATGACCACTCAATTCATCGTTGAGAAGAATATTGCTCGGCTTTAAGTCGCAATGAACTATCGGAATTGCATAATTATGATGTAGATATTCAAGTGCAAAAGCAATATCAATGGCAATATTTAGTCTCCGAAGAAGGTTTAAACTCTTAGATACCTCATGATTGCCATCTACTATATTTGGATGTAACCACTCCTCTAAGCTTCCATTAACCATGAATTCATACACTTAAAATCATTTCCTTGATAATTAACACTTGAACATGTTGTAATGGCCTTTACAAGGTTTCGACATCTGACATTTTTCAAGGTCTCACATTCTGCCATGAAGCTATGGATTGCTTTGTGAACCTACAGGTTAAGGACCTTGACTGCAATAAGTTGGCCACCTTCTTCAAGAATTCCTTTATAGACAGATCCAAAGCTTCTAATACTAACTAAATTTGTTGAACAGAATCCATTTGTACCATTATGGAGATTTTGGTAAGACAGTCTCAGAAGAGAATTTCCTACTGAGGATAAAGGGAGTGCCTCCTTTTTCTTCTTCTTTTTTTTTAACCACAAAACAAATATGGAAGCTAACACTAAAGCCACCCCGAAAATACCTGATTCAGTAGCAATGATGGCCATCAGAAGTTTAGAACTCAATTTCTTGCTCTTTACTGCTTTCAAGTCACACACAAGCAGATGGAACTCAGGAATGCCTCCACAGAGTTTACTGTTTCCTATGACTAAAGCAGCACTTGCATTTCCAAACACCCCTTCGGTTGGAACTGTGCCTTCAAAATCATTAACAGACAAGTTCAAGACGAGCAGCAAACGAAAACTAACCAAGAACTCAGGAATATTTCTTGGTAAGTTGTTATAAGAAAAATCAATCACTTGAAGACCTCTCAATGAACTCAGACTTTCAGGAATAACCCTTTGGAAAGAATTGCCATTTATTTTTAAGACTTCCAATTTTATACAATCACCAAGGCTGCTTGGAATTTCTCCAAATAACATATTCCCAGCAATAGACAATCCACTAAGGTTTTTCAACTTCCCAACCTCGCTTGAAAGTGTACCGATTAGATGATTGTTTTGCAGGCCTAGGTACACTGACAAGGAAGTCAAGCCAAGAAGCTCTGTGGGTATGTTACCACTAAGACTATTATTGTGAAGAGAAAGTAAAACCAAATTTTGGCATTTGCCCAAACTTGATGGAATTCCACCTTGAATGTGGTTACGCTGTAAATATAGCTCAGATAATAATGTTAAGTTATCTATAGAATCAGGAATGCTTCCTAACAAATCATTACCTAGTAACTGCAAAATCACTAGCTTATGTACCTTCCCAATCATCGGAGGAATATTACCTGACAATTTGTTGACCCACATGTCAACTCTCACTAGGTTGACAAGCCTGTCTAGTCCAGATGGAATCCTTCCAGATATCTTGTTATGATCTACCGCTAATAGTGCAAGGTTTGTTGACAGGTTACTGACGCATTCTGGTAAAATCCTTCTAAAGTTATTGACATTTATAGCCAGTCCTTGAAGATTAGTCACATTTGTCAAAGAACACAAGAAGTTCAAGTCATTAGCACCCTCCTTTCCAAGATGATTAAAGCCAAGTCCTAATATTTGAACTCCATGCAAGTTTTCGAAGGATGGAACCTCTCCTATTAATTTATTATTTGTAAGTAGAAGTATTTGCAGTTTGGAGGCATTGGATATTGACCCTGGAATTGGACCAGTGAATTCCAGGTTCAATACAATAGAAAAGATTTGAATGTTAGGCAGAGTGGTTCCAAGACTGGATGGAAGTCTTCCGTCCATTTTATTCTGTGTCAAGTCAAATATTGTGATCATAGACGGATTAAAAGTGAGGGAGGAATGGTTCCTGACAAGTTATTGAAGCTCACAAGAAACGCTATAAGATTTGTCAATCTGCCAAGCTCATCAGGAATGGTCCCAACCAAATTATTACTACTTAGAAAAAGTATCTGGAGAGACAAAAAGTTCCCCAAAAAAGGAGGTATAGTTCCAGTCAGCTTGTTGTACAAGCTCTAACAAATTAGCTAGATTTCTAGGGATTTCTCCAACAAGCTGATTCCAACCAATGTGAAGATGCTTAAGATTAGAGCAGCTAGAAATGTTGGATCGTACTTCGCCACCAAGCGAGTTGTTGTTCAGGCTTAGCTCTTGTAATATGCGCAAATGGCCAATTTTTGAGTGAATTTCTTGACTGAGGCTATTATTATAAAGATCTAAAACTCTCAAGAAGCTTAAGTTCCTTATATGAGGTGATATAGAATCTACCAGTTTTGAAGAACTTAAGTCCAATCTGATGACTCGCCAATGTCGAGAGTTACATGTAACACCATGCCACTGGCAGAAATTAGAACTAGGATTCCAGGAACTCATAACACCAAAAGGGTCTTCAATAATTTTGGCCTTGAAATTTAGCAATGCTAGTGAAACAATTGGTGTGTATTATCATCTTAACGTTCAGCAGTACATATTAAATATACAATGTTGAATACAAGAGTTTATATCAAACTATAACTAGGCTAACAGAAGTAGAGATAACAATAAGAGTAAGTGGTATATCAGATTACAACAACTCAGAAACGTAAGCTTTATCACCCTCCCGCAAGTTGAGCCGGGGAGGAGATAAAGGTCAACTTGGTCCGTAACTGTTGAAACCTATTTCTGGATAGCGGTTTTGTAAACAAATCAGCAACCTGAGCTTCGGTCGGCAAGTAGCGCACAACAAGAGTGTGAGCAGTCACTTTGTCACGAACGTAATGAAAATCGATTTCCAGATGCTTGGACCTGGAATGAAAAATTGGCATCATAGTTAAGTAAGTTGCGCTAAGGTTGTTTGTCCAGATGGTGGGCACAGGGCGATAGGGAAAACCAATCTCGTGTAAAAGTGATTCTAACTAGTGAATTTCATTCGTAGCATGAGCAATCGCCCTATACTCAGCATTAGTGGTGGAGCGAGCAACAATACGTTGCTTTTTGGAGCCCCACAATATCAAATTATCGCCAATAAACAAGCAATATCCAGAGGTAGATTTGCAATCATCATGAGATCCACCCCAGTCTGCATCGCTAAATGTTGTGATAGTGTGAGAAGAAGATGGCCTAAGTAGAATGCCATAAGTTTGGGTGGATTGCAGGTACCTCAGTATGCGCTTCACTGCTGTCCAGTGGTGAAGAGTAGGTTGATGCATGAATTGTGACACTTTATTGACTAAAAAGGAGACATCAGGCCAAGTGAGTGCTAAATAATGAAGGCCACCTACAATGCTTCTGAATAAAGTTGGATCGGGGAAAGGTGTCGAGTCCTGGAGGTGAAGCTTTTGCTTTGGACATGATAGAGTGCCAACCATTAGTAGCAGACATATCAGCTTTGCTCAGGAGATCACGGATGTACTTATATTATGTGAGGAGTAAGCCGTTGGGTTCCTATTTGACTTCGACTCCAAGGAAATAGTGGAGAGGACCGAGATCTTTTATGGCAAAAGCATGACTGAGATAATCAATGACATGTTGAACAGATGTGGAGCAGCTGCCGGTGATGATTATATCATCAACATAAATAAGGCAGAATAAAGTGATGGAGTTTTGATTATAATAGAATAATGATGTATCAGTTTTTGACCCATGAAAACCATATTATTATAGGTGGAAACTCAGTCGTTTGTACCATTGCCTGAGAGCTTGGCGAAGACCAGAAAGTGATCTTTTTAGCCGACATACATGAGATGAAAACTGTGGATTTTAAAAACCTGGCGGTTGTTCCATGAACACTTCTTCATCAAGATGACCATGTAGGAAAGCGTTTGACACGTCCAATTATTTTATTGGCCATTTATGTGACACAACAACAGACAGTAAAATATGAATAGTGGTAGGCTTAATAACTGGACTAAAAGTATCATGGAAGTCAAGTTTGGGATGTTGATGGAAACCTTTTGCAACTAACCTGGCTTTACAAAGATCAACACTACCATCCGGCTTATGTTTGATCTGGTAAACCCATTTGCATCCGATCAAGTTCATGGTGGAAGAACGGGGAATAAGATCCCTTGTGGTGTTGTTGATCAAGGCTTGTATTTCTTCTGCCATTGCCTGGCGCCAATGAGGTGACTTGTTTGCTTATCTGAACATGGTGGGTTTAATAGTAGGATTTATGTCGGCTAGGAAGGTGAGTGGTTTGAGTGATCCCGTTTGGGATCGGGTGACCATGGAATGTGTTCGATGGACGATAGGGGAAGATGGTGGTGGTGCTTCGGTGTAATTGGATAAGTCAACCACAAGAGATAAGCCATTTGGATCACTGGGAGAGGTGGATGCTACAGTAGTAAGAGGATGTGAAGATGAGGCGTTGGAAGGTTAAAGGAGCAGTGGTGGAGTGAGGGAGATGGGATGCAGTTGAGGAAGTGTATTTGGAAGAAAAATTGTGGCTGGCAAATCATTGCTGGAACCTGAGCTTTGCCCATCATGATATGAGAATGGAAAAACCTGTTCATCAAAGACAACATGTCTAGATATTAGAATTTTCTTTGTAGAAATATCTAGACAATAATATCCTTTGTGAATTTTACTGTACCCAAGAAAAACACATTGCTTACTTCTAGGAGCTAATTT